>BQNB010142047.1:1265-17186 GCA_026074375.1 Tanacetum coccineum | reverse complement strand
TTTCTATATTGGTGAGGCACATAGAGAAAGAATTTCTAAAAACCGAGAAATCATCCATGAAGACTTCCATTGTCTTTTCAATCATGTCTTGGAAGATTGCCATCATACACCTTTGAAATATGCCTGGTGCATTGCATAAACCAAAAGGCATGCGGCGATAAGCAAACGTTCCGTATGGGCAGGTGAATGTGGTATTTTCTTGGTCATTTGGATCAATTAGAAATTGGAAATAACCTGAGAAACCGTCGAGGAAACAATAGTACTCATTTCCTGCTAGTCTCTCAAGTATTTTATCCATGAATGGCAAAGGAAAATGGTCTTTTCTTGTAGCTTCGTTCAACTTGCGATAATCTATGCATACTCTCCATCCTGTTACAAGTCTTGTTGGCACTAATTCGTTATCATCATTGGTTACTACGGTCATTCCACCTTTCTTCGGGACGCAGTGTACTGGGCTCACCCAAGGACTATCCGAGATTGGGTAGATTAATCCAGCGTCAAGAAGTTTTTCAACCTCTTTTTTAATGACATCATGGATCTTTGGATTAACCCTTCTCTGATGTTGGACCGCTGGTTCATAGTTGTCTTCCATTAGAATTTTATGAGAACAAAATTCTGGGTTAATACCCTTAATGTCAGAGAGCTTCCAAGCAATTGCTTGCTTTCGGGATTTGAGAACGTTAATGAGGGCGGTCTTTTCATCTTTGCTCAATTCTTTTGAAATTATGACGGGAAGCTTGTTATTATCTACTAAAAATGCGTATTCGAGATGAGGTGGTAAGTCCTTAAGTTCAACTTCAGGAGGTTCATTGATTGAAGATTCGGCGGATTTACAAACTTTAAGCTCTTTCCTGATTTCTAGTAAGTAATTTCCTTGATTCAATGATGGCGAAGGATCACTATTGAGAAGATATTCGAGAAGCAGAATGTCCCCCTCTAGGTCATAATAAGCTTTATCAACTTCCGGTGAAGTTGGATCATCGGCTAGAGCAAGAAAAGTATCAGCTTCTTCCAAAAGTAGAAAATCACTATCCCCGAAAGGGGTGAGAGTTGGAGAAGAATTTGAAACAATCGGATCGTATCCGGGAGAAGGATTGTTGTATGCAACGGAGTCAGAAAAATCTAAAACCTCTTGTGAATATTCTTCACATGCGATGTAGGAACCCGATTAACACTTCACTTCGTATATCACAACACAAATTGGAACTAAGAACTAGAAAAGAGAAGATTGTTTAGAGAGAGAGAAGAGAGAGATGAGAGAAAAAAAAGATAGATTAGAAATTAGATATTTGTTCCTAAGAAAAGGTCTCCCGAGTATTAACGGTACTCGAGGATCGGCTATGAAATCAAGAACAACAAAGTCGGCCGGAAAGTAGAACTTTCCTACCTTAACAAACACATTTTCGGCTACACCGGTTGGTTTGGAAATTGTTCGGTCGGCTAATTCTAACACCATTTTAGTATCATTTAGGCCCGGGCCGGTGAGTCCAAGCTTTTTCCAAAATGTAAGAGGCAGTGATTTATGTAGCAACTTAAATCGACTTAGGGCTAAGCAATTATCAAACTCCGAAAAATCACATGGGATAAGAAATCGACCGGGGTCACCTAGCTTTTCCGGAAGCTTTTTGAGGACAACCGCACTACAATTTTCATTCAAAGGTGTCTTGGTTAACTCGATTAACTTGTCTTTGTTATTAAGCATCTTTTTGAACATCGAGCTAACTTTGGCAATATGAAATGAGAGCTCGCCAAGCTTAGCTCAAAGTGAAGAATACGGAAAATTTCCATAAACTTTAAAGCTAGGATATCATCCTTTTCATGAATTTTCTCTTTTGCAAGTCTTGAAGGGTAAGGCAAACTAGTCTTGGTCTTTTGAGCTAAAGAAGGCTCTTTGATTGGTTCTTTGTTTTGATCTTGGTTTTGATCTTGGTTTTGATCTTGGACAAAGGAGTTGGATGTCTTCTGTGCTAGTAGTAGCTCCGGGTTCTTTGTCACTCGGGTTACCTTTTCCACCAACGGCGGGTTGAATGAAATTGGGGCTCCGGTCATATGAGGGCACCACTCGCTGTGGTAATTGCTTGGCTTCGTTCCTAGGATTTGGAATGGTATTGCTTGGTAACGAACTTGAACTTGAAGCTTGGTTGGTATGATAGTTTTGCATGAAACTAAGCATCATCTTTTGAAAATCATCTTGCTTCTTTTGAGAATCATTGTAAACTCTTTGAAAATCATTTTGGTTCCTTTGAAAATTATCCAACTTCATTTGCAAGTTATTCATGTTCGCATCATTAGCTTTAGCATAACTTTCAAAATCCGTTTTAGAAACACCTTGAATTTGTGAAACGGGAGGTAAAGCTTGATTAACCAAAGGTTGATTTGTTGGTGGTTGGTATGGTGGGGCTTGATAAACGGCTCCTTGATTGTTTTGACGGTTTTGATTGAAATTTCCTCCACGGTTTTGATTCGAATTGAAATTGTTTCCTTGATATCGGTTTTGGTTTCCTTGGTTGCTTTGAACATTTGGTTGATTGAAACCCGGGGTGTTTTTGGTACTCATTTGGTTTGCCAAATTAGGAGGATTCCTTTGAACAAAATTGCCAACGGCGGCGGTTTGTTGGAATTGATAAATGTTATCATGAAAAATGGGAAAATCGTTCCTTGTTGACGGACAATTGTTGAAGTTATGGTTAGAACCACATGTGACACAAACTTCCTCGACTGCTTTGACGGTAGCAGGAGTCGTAGCATTCTTTTCACTAATCGCTTTCTCTAAACGGCTCATTCGAATATTCATTTTGTCTTCAAGTAAGGCGGCCATTTGTTGAATCTCGAAAGAATTATTGGAAGGTGAAGAAGTAGAAGAAGGAGCATTTGTAATTTCTCTTGAATCATTCGGACGACTTCTTGAATAACACACTTTGGATTTACTTTCGATTATGGCTAAACCTTCTCGAGGCATCTTATCTAGAAAATTGCCACCCGCGGCGGAATCTAAGGCATCTTGATCATTGGTATTCAAAGAATTGTAAAACGTATCAAGTTGGTGTAATTCCGAGAAACCATGGTGAGGACATTGACGAAGAAGTTCTTTGAAACACGTTCCATGCTTCGTTGAAGGTTTCATTTGGTTCTTGGTAGAAAGTAGTGATTTTGTTTCGAAGGTAAGTTGTTTTCGAAGGTGGGAAAAATTGATTTATGAATTTCGAGACAAGATCATCCCACGTTAGAATCGATCTAGGAGGTTCCTTATCTAACCAATCTCGGGCTTCACCGTCTAGAGAGAAAGCAAAAAGCAAAAGCTTAATCAAAGTGTTCGGAACTTCGGGATGTCTAAACGTTGAATTAACCTTGTTGAAAAATCGAAGATGATTATGAGGGTCTTGTCTACCCGTGAACTTATTACTTTGCACAAGATTAATCAAAGGTTGTTTAAGCTCAAAATTATTTGCATTAATCGGTGGAACAACTATTGATATTTCGTATCTTCGATGGGAAGCTTGTAGCATTTGAGCCATGGTACGATTACGTCGACCATTGAAACTGGGCTTCCTCAACAATAACCGTTTGTTATTGTTGTTGTCGACGATTTCGATTACGAGCTTGAGATCGAGTATGCATGCACTAAAAATAAAGAAATTAAAAAGCAAACTAAAATTACACTAATCTTTTTGATTTTTGAATTTTTTTTAACAATTTATTTTAAACGGATATACGGAAGACAACTTAAAACCAAATAATCGACTTACTTCACGGTAACTCTCAAAAATTGCTTTTCAAGGTAAGCCGTACTTCGTAAGTGACACAAATGCAAGTTTTGATCTTTGGTTCTATTTTGGGAACTGTTTTCAAAAAAAAAAAAAAAAAAAAAAAAAAAAAAAAAAAAAAAAAAAAAAAAAAAAAAAAAAAAAAAAATAAAAAAAAAACAAACAAGTTCACCGAAACTTATTTATGATAATACCTCAATTGAAGGTATTATATGTTGGTGTTCTTTTACCAACTTTGTTTATTTTATTTCTTTTTTAAAGGACAATTTTTTTATATTTTTGATTTTTTTTATATGTTTTTGATAATTATACTAAAAAGAAAAAGAAAATATTTTTTTTAATTTTTTTTTTGATTTTTGAAATATTTAACAAAAATGAAACTTTCGAGGACGAAAGGATCTTCAAACCAAATCAACAAACGTAAAAACGAAGGAATCTTAAACACAAGTCCCCGGCAACGGCGCCAAAAACTGATGTTGTATTTTATATACACTATAAAATATACTATAATAATATTCCAAAAGAGCAATTAAGAAAATTCCCTAAGGAAAATTCACTCTTAAAAGATATATATATATATATATATATATAATACGTATATTTAACGGGAAGAATGATCACCTGGGTCGAAACACCTCCAATAAACCAATCACCCCTAAAACTCATAACTTTTCCAACACAATATCAATCACACCTCTTCCAAATCAACTCAACCCAAAAAAACCCCCCCCCCCCCCCCCAAAAAAAAAAAAAAACCCCCCACCAAAAAAAAAAAACACCAACACAACCCCAACCCCCCCCCCCCCCCCAAACCCCAAAAAAAAAAAAAAAAAAAACAAAAAAAAAAAAAAAAACCCAACCCACCCCCAAAAACAAAAAACAAAAAAAAACAACAAAAAAATATATTATACAATTTTAAACCCCCCCCCCCCCCCCCCCCCCCCCCCCCCCCCCCCCCCCCCCCCCCCCCCCCCCCCCCCCCACTATATTTTTTCCCCCCCCCCCCCCCCCCCCCCCCCCCCCCCCCCCCCCCCCCCCCCTACCCCTTATAATAAACTTATAATCAACAAAAACTAAAAAATTAAGCATAGAAGCAAATAGTTGGAAATCAAAATTTAACTAAAAACGCGAGCCGGGACACTAAAACTAAGGCCAAAAACCTAAATTCTACAAAATTAAAACCTAATTTAAAATTTTCTTTTAAAATGTATTCTAATTGACTAAAAACGAAGTTTAAAAAAAATAGAACGAAAACAGAGTTAAACGGTCGCGTTAAAATTGATGAAAACACCCCCTAAGAACGGAAACGAAACCCGTCCTTTAAAAAATGAATCTTTGCAAAATAGACCCTACGAAAATGAAACTAATTTTCCTACAAACTTTATGATAAAAGTAAATTTTATAAAAAAAAATTATTTTTCTGATTAATTTTCTATTTTTTATGATTTTTTAAAGTTTTTAAAGAAAATAAAAGATTAAATATATAAAAAATACTAAACTAATAGTAAAAATTCTAGAAAAAAGACAGAAAATAGCTTATGCTATATGAATCCTAGGAAAAATAAGCCCGAAGTCGTAGCTTATAAAATAAGCCACGAAATAAGCTTGACAGCTTATTTGGCTTATAAGGCCAAAGTGTGTATAAGTTTTTAATGAAAGGAAAAGGTAACGAATGAGCTATTGTAGCATGATGTTAAGACGTATGGTTGTTGAGTATGAGGTCGTTGGTTCGAGGTTGGCAGACACCACTTTTTGCTATTTTTTTATTTTTTTGAAAATTTTAAAAAACTCTCACAAAAGCTAAAAAACTAAAGATTATAAGTTTTTATAACAACTTTAATTAAAGACTATACTAGCTCTTAAATCCCAAATATTAAGCTAAAATTCAGCGTACTGAATAAGCTGTTATGCAGAAGAGATGTAAGTGGGCTTATGAGCTCACTTTCCACTTAAACACTTTATAAAAGCTCAATTAAGCTTAATTTAAAATACTAAACTTGTTCTAGATCATTATGATATGCTTAAGTTTGAATTATATGAAGCTTATTGACACTAGAATATTTAAGCTAACTGAATTTTTCTGAAGGAAAACTAGTAAACTCATGTTTTACTCAAAAAGTCAAGTTTTAAGATAAAGCATAATACTTAAGAAGCCAAACAGAAGTTGGCTCTATGCTAAACTTATCAATCAACTAACAAGCTACTTATTCAAATTATAAAAAACAAATTCTACAAGCTAGGAATCAAATTTAAAGGCTAATAATCTATTACCTACTGTTTTGGTCTTTTTTTTAAGTTTTTATTCTAAATTTTAATTCAAGATTAATACAATATGCTTTGAGTTTTGCAAAATCTTTTTGACACTGGGCAACAATCTTTTTGAGACAAACATTTTCAGACTTGAGTGATTGATTTGAGAGTTTAGTTGTCTTGTCATCAGTTAATTTAGCAGGCAAAGGACATGTGTCCTGTAGCAGATACATTATCATCAGCAGTCATTTGTACCTCAGCCATTGGCTCTTCAGCATATATGGGTCTGATATCTGCATCATCAACATGTGCATCATTCCCTGATCTGCTGCTTGTATCCTGCTCTTTTGATTCTGTCCCATTGTTTTCAATGATAACTGAACTAGCATCCAATGCATCCAATGCATTACTCGTATCAGTCTTTTCCTCTGTTTTCTGGATTTGTCTTTCATTCACCCTGCTTTCATACTCCGTTTTATGTTGTGTTCTTTCACCAATCGACTTCTTAACAGATTCCATGTGTTGGATCAGTGTGTCACGGAATTCTGGAATAGCGAGTCGAGTGTATTGTAGGAATTTGTTGCGTATCATGTCAACATATTCATCATCCAAATAAAACCGTGACTTGATGAACATCTGAAACTGTGTCTCGAGTACTTTATAAGCAGACATGGATCCAATGTCTTGAAATTCTTCGTTGTCAAGTTGCTTTTGTAGTTGATCCATGTACAGGAACATTGTGCCCGTGAAAGTCTCTAGATCTTGACCAAAGAGTGTTGCAAATGCGCGTTTGAATCCCTCCTCGGTTCGACTTCCTTTTAAGTCGTTGTTTGAAAGACACTTGAGGTGTGAATGAAGTCGTTGAAAAGATACCATGCAACTTTTTTTTGATTTGTCTTGAATTAGTTGCATTTGTTGTATTTCTGAATCTGAACACGAAGATAAGGTATCTTTCTTCTCCATTTTATCGTGAGTTGAAGTGAAAGTTGTTGGATCTTAAGTGGATATGTTGTGATTGAAGTTGTGGTTGTATAAGCAATTCACGTTCACGGGATTTTACACATCTATGATTAAAACCGATAAAAGAATTTACGGGATTTTACAAAATCAATAGAAAACCGTGAATGATTTGATGCGGAATCAGCGGCCAAAAATTCCAGAAAAAACTGAAAAATGTCAATAAATCATAGAAAACAAGCTTTTTGGGCCTCGAAAAATCCTTAACCAGCTAAAGGGTGGTTACAGCGTGATCCGTCTCGTTTTTTGCTTCGATTTGAGAGGTCACGGGCCTGAAACGGAGTTACGGATCAAAAGTTGGGGAATAGGAACGAGAATGTTATGCATTCGTGGAAGACTAATCAGTTATGATCTATAAAGACCCCTCTGTATCACCACTTTTGACGTTGTTCATCTCAAGTGGAGGGGGGGCGTATAATATCGGATGTTGCAGGGGCAATAATTAAATATATAAACTCATGTAGCATTTTCATATTTATCAAAAAGAAAATAAAGAAAAGATGGTGCAACTAAAAAACCACCCATGTGCTAAAAAATGTAAAGATGGTGCAAAATAAAATAAAAAAAAAAATATGGAGCTAGTAGCCCATTATTGCACCAAGCCATCTCAACAAGTATAAAGAATGGAGCTAGTAGCCCAGTATTGAAGATCAGGTTTTCGAACTCAGACTTTTGGACCTTGGATGGACGGTAGCTAGTTATGACAACCTCGGTTTACTTTAGACTATTTGTTTTGCATTTTTATCTTGACAACCATTAAAAATGTATCCCATGTCTATCCTTACCCTTTATATCACCCAATAAACCAAATATCACCCATGTTGCATTGGAGACTGTTTAGACCCTAATTCTAGCCGGTGGAGACTTGTATACTTTCTAAGCTTATGATAGAACACATACTATGTCCGCACAATTGAGTGATCACCCCGAAATTAAACACTTAGATTAGTAATAAGAGTTGAGTGTTTTTGACCCCCTTTTCGTGAGGTGTTCGGCTCAGATGTTTTCTTGCATAAATAGTTTATAGATTCATTTCTCCAAGTTAAATTGAGGAAATATTTTTATGAATTATTCAAAACGGTTCTACTTGAAGGCAAGTAGAAGTCAAGTGGGGGGATATTTGATAACATCAAATAATTAATACATTTTAATATCAAATTCTCTATAAAAATGCTTACAAATATGTTATTAATGTCTAAAAACGATACTTAATTATTTATTATTAGTTTTCAGGGACCAAGTAAGCATTTTAGCAAAAGACAAAAGATTTGGACAAGAAATGCACTAAAGTGAAGAGTCTAAGGTACTTTACGGTGTAACACCCCTGAAGGATTACGTCGTAACATCTTATAACGAAGAAATACGTCATCACACCCTTTACGGCGTAAAGTGTCTCCAAGATTACGCCGTAACATTCAAAATTACAAGATATGATGTAGCTGACTCAGCGTTACAGCGTAACATAGGCGACAAGGTTACGTCATAACATACTTTTATGCCTAGAAGATTGGATGCTTACGTAGCAAGGTTACGGCGTAACATCCCATAAGGATTACGCCGTAAACCTTTCAAAGCCTATAAATATAGCCCATTCTCTGGCTCATTCAGCATCACTCACCACCACCACTTCACACACAGTTCTAAGGGGTGAACCAAACCCCTAAGGTTCGAAGGGCTCGGTTTTTTTTTGGGATTAAACCCGAAACATATACAATATTAGATTAACTATCGAGCCCGATTCCCGATATTATTCTATTACAACATTAACTAATTAAAGACCGAAGCTCCATCGTAGAGTGACTGAGCTTCCTTGTTCGACTCAATAAATTGAGGCTAACAATCTCCCCCGAAGTGAGGTCTTGAACACGGGAACGAGCTTCCTTTATTGACTCAATAAAATTGAGGCTAACAATCTCCCCCGAAGTGAGTTCATTGATGACACTCCTTCAAAGAGATCAGTGAGATTGCTTTTTGGGTCGTTTAAGCCGAGTGTTTCTTGGTCTTTGTCTTCTTATTTGTTTAGCTTGTTCCTTCAAGCTTTGCATCTGACTTTGAGTCTTTGTCATTGTCTTTAATCGTCATTAGCCATCTTGCTATCTTTTGTTTTTGACCAACATGCTCATAACTATTGCATTAACTTGACAGCTTTAAATCATATTTTAGCGTGAAGTCTGTCTTTCAATCTTGAGCTTTCTATATAGTAAGATCTTTTCGTAGATTAGCAATTTGAATGGGATTTGAGGTTGCTCTGTACCCACCGTTTTGACCTGCAGGTTTACGTTAGTGATAAACAAACAATTGATTTGAAAAATCAATCGACGTTCAGTCGTTAAAGAGTTTTTGTAACACATCGAGAGTGTCATTTTTTTATCAACATTCATCAACCCGTCAATTTCATTTACCTGACCAAATCGATATCCCAGTTGTCCGGAAGTTTGAGTATTCATATAGAGATCTCGTAAGTTCACCTACCGCAGTGCTGTTTGAATGATGACACTGGAAGGATACTCCCATTCGTCATAGTGAAAAACAAAAGGTACACTCTAGAATGTTCTGGCAAATACACAATGTATATTGCGTCGAACTTTGAAAACAAGCTTGTGAACCTGATGATGATAACAAGTTTTGAAAGTGGAATGTGTCCGAACGATATTGTAATTGATCTCTTGGCTCTAGACTCATTAGATTCATATTGGTTTTAGTACTCGTAGGGCTGGACAGACCTACCACGCTAAACAATATCAACAATCTCGTAGTTGAGATGTCAATAGATTTACCGTGTGTAACTCCGTGGACAAGTGAGACAAGATTTCTGTCGAGAGAAAACACGAATACTGGGAAGGGTTTGTGCATTGCATCACTGGGATCCATGATGTCGTTTTCAATGTCAGCAATCAACTTGGATTCTGACATTATATGTATTGACCCTGGAATCTGCGTAATAGTTGATGTTGAGGGCTTCTTTGTTTACACCCTTTATCCATACATTTTCTTTTTCATTCTTCAACCGCCTTCAATGCTTTACCAAGACTCATTTACTACCACCATTGTTGTTGGGAAATTTGTTCTAGTGTTAGCTTAATCTTAGTCGGCATTATTCCCATCTACATTCATCTCCAATCATACCTAAGGACTGCTATTTCTAACTTTGGATTATCCTTGGGTAGATCCTCCGGTTCTGGTTGGATCATAGGATTGATTCCTAACCTAACCATCTTATGACTTCAGAATCGTCGTGAAATTAAGATGTTGTTGGGTATAAGATCGAACCATAAAACCTTTTCTTTCTGTTCAGCACATTGAGTCGATTAGATCATATTTTAAATACATTTTCTCGTTTATCACTAACGTAAACCTGCAGGTCAAACGGTGGTAACGGCAACCTCAATCCCATTCAAATGCTCAATCTACGAAGACATACTATCTAGAAAGCTCAAGATTGAAAGACAAAGACTTCCGCTAACTCTGATTTAAAGCTTTCAAGATAATGCAATAGTATGAGCATGTTGGTCAAAAACAAAAGATCACAAGATGGCAAAGACGATAAAGACAATGATAAAGACTCAAAGTCAAGATCGCAAAGCATGAAGGAACAAGCCTATAACAAATAACGAAGACAAAGACCAAGAACACTCGAGCTTAAATGACAAAAGCAATCTCACTGATCTCATGAAGGAGTGTCATCAATGAACTCACTTCGGGGGAGATTGTTAGCCTCAATTTTATTGAGTCAATAAAGGAAGCCCGTTCCCTTGTTTAAGACTTCACTTCGGTTAGATCGTTACACCTCAGATTTATTAATGACGAAACAAGGAAGCACGTCACTCTACGATGGAGCTTCGGTCTTTACTTATGTTAATGGTTGTAAATAGAATAATATCGGGAATCGGATCTATTGTGAATCAATAATGAATTATTGTTTCGGGATTAATCCCCAACCAAACCCGAGACCCGAGTCCAAGTTAAATATCCCTCGCGTCACATAAATGTGGTAGGGGTATATAAAGAGATATTTTTCTCATATATAAATATCTATTCTCCCAAATATCTAATTCTAATCTAGTCTTTTTATTCTCTTCTGTCTCTCTCTTCTCTCTCTCTCAAAAACAATCGCTCTTTTCTAGTTCTTAGTCCGATTTGTGTTTGTGATATACAAAGTGAAGTGTAAAGTCGGTTCCCTACAATTGGTATCAAGTCCCTCGGGTGGTTTGTGATACCAATTATAGGAACGCCGATTAACACTTCAACTTCGTGTAATATCACAACACAAAATCGAAACTAAGAACTAGAAGAGTAAGATGTTTAAGAAGAGAGATGAGAGAGATGAGAGAAAAAAAGATAGATTAGAAATTAGATATTTGTGAGAATAGATATTTTCATATGAGAAAATATCTATATATATACCCCTACACATTTAATGTGACGTGAGGGATATTTAACTAGGACTCGGGCTCGGGTTTTGTTTGGAATTAAACCCGAAACATATACAATATTAGATTCACTATCGAGCCCGATTCTTGATATTATTCTATTACAACATTAACTAATTAAAGACCGAAGCTCCATCGTAGAGTGACCGAGCTTCCTTGTTCGACTCAATAAATTGAGGCTAACATGCGACATCAATAAGATCAACTTTCTTCAATGATTCGAGATTGTTGTACGAAATAGAAGGCGTATCACCACATTTAAGGGTTAAAGATTGATCATCATTCCTAAGCGTTATCTCTCCTTCGTAAACATCGATTAAAGCATGAGCCGTCCTAAGAAAAGGTCTCCCGAGTATCAACGATACTCGAGGATCGGCTATGAAATCAAGAACAACAAAGTCGGCCGGAAAGTAAAACTTTCCTACCTTGACAAAAACATTCTCGGCTACACCGGTTGGTTTGGAAATTATACGATCGGCTAACTCTAAAACCATTTGAGTTTCATTAAGGTCCGGGAGTTTAAGCTTTTTCCAAATGGATAAAGGCATAAGATTGATACTAGCACCTAAATCGGCAAGGGCTAAGTAACTATCGAACTCCGAAAAATCACAAGGGATTAGAAAATGAATCAGGTTCACCGTAGCTTTTTTCTCTGGAAGCTTTTTAAGGACAACCGCACAACAATTTTTCATTCAAAGTTGTCTTGGTTAACTCGATTAACTTGTATTTTGTATTAAGCATCTTTTTGAATAAGGTGACAAACTTTGACATAAGAATGATAGCATGTTACACGCGAAACTTTAGCACAAAGTGGAATATTACGGAAAATTTCCAAAAAACTTGGAAGCTAGGATAACATCCATTTCACGGGAGTTTTCTCTTTTTCAAGTCTTGAATGGGTAGATGGCCAAACTAGTCTTAGTCTTTTTGAGTAACGAGAGCCGTTGATAATGTTCTTTATCTTATGGTTTTGAACTGACCAAAGGAAGGTTGGATGTCTTATCGGTGCTAGGGTAAGCTCCGTATCCTTTGTCACCTTGGTTTACTTTCCACCACACGCGGTGGAATTGGAGGTCCTTCGATTTAACGACCACTGACTAGTCGTAATTGCCTTGCTTCGTTCCTTCCTCGGATTTGGAAAAATAAATTGGGGGGGTCATTTTTCTTGGGTAACGAGACTTGAATGAAGCTTGATTGGTGTGACAGATTTAGCCATTAAACTAACATCATCTTTTGAAATCATCTTGTTTCTTTTGGAATCATTGATGACATCTTTGAAAATTATCAAACTTCAATTGCAAAAATTTCTATGTTCGCATCATTAGCCTTATCATAACACACAAAAACTGTTTTAGAAAAACACCTTGAATTTGTGAACGTTAGGTAAAGCCTTGAGTTAACCAAAGGTTGGTTTGTTGGTGGTTGATATGAAAGGGGTTTGATAAACGTCTCCGTGATTGCGTTTGGCTGTTTATGGTTTGAAATTGCCTCTTGGGTATATTTGATCGAATTGTAAATTGTTTCCTTGGTATCGGTTTTGATTTCCTTGATTGTTTTGAACAACTATTGAAAG
This sequence comes from Tanacetum coccineum, assembly GCA_026074375.1. Classification (NCBI taxonomy): domain Eukaryota; kingdom Viridiplantae; phylum Streptophyta; class Magnoliopsida; order Asterales; family Asteraceae; genus Tanacetum; species Tanacetum coccineum. The sequence continues at coordinate 4,152 of BQNB010142047.1, read as the reverse complement.
TAAACCCCCGTAGGTCTCATTTGATTTGCAAAATAGAATTAGGATTATCCCTTGGTTATTATTGAACAAAATTGCCGTAACTGCGTGCGGTTTGTTGTGAATTGAAGAATGTTATCATGAAAGACGGAAAATCGTTCCTTTGTTAACGGACAATTGGTTGAAATTAGTTTGAACCACATGTAACACAATCTTCCTCGACTTGCTTTGACGGTTAAGCATTAGTCAGTTGTTTTTTTCACTAAATCGCTTTTCTCTAAACGGCTCATCTCGAATATTCATTTTGTACTTCACAGTAAGGCCGGCCATTTGTTGAAATCACAAAGAATTAATAGAAGGTGAAGAAGGAGAGAAGAAGCCATTCGTAATCGCTCCTTGAATCATTCGGACGACTTCTTGAATACCGCAACTTTGGATTTACTTTTCCGATTATGGCTAAACCTTCTCGAGGCAGTCTTATCTAGAAAAAATTGCCACCCGCGCGGAATCCTAAGGCATCTTGATCATGTATTCAAAAGAATTGTAAAACGTATCAAATTGATGTAATTCTGAGAAACCATGGTGAGGACATTGACGAAGAAGTCCTTTGAAACATTCCCATGCTTCGTTGAAAGTTTCGTTTGGTTTTTGATAAAAAGTGGTAATTTCATTTCGAAGGTAAGTTGTTTTCGAAGGTGGGAAAAATTGCTTTATGAACTTTGTATACAAGTCACCCACGTAAGAATTGGAATCTAGAGGGTTCGTATCTAGCCAATCCTCACCGGGCTTCACCGACTAGAAGGAACGGAAAAAGCAAAAGCTGAATCGAAGTGTTACGGAACTCGGGATGTCTAGAACTTTGAAGGACTTTGTTGAAAAATCGAGATGGTTAGATGGTCTTGGTCTACCCGTGAACTTATTACTTTGCACAAGATTGATCAAAGGTTATTTAAGCTCAAAATTGTTTGCATTAATTGGTGGAACAACAATAGCATCTTCGTATCCCTCGATGGGAGCTTGTAGTATTTGAGCCATGGTACGATTGTTAGCCATTGTAATCTTGTGATTCACGAACGGTTCTTCTAAATCAAAAGGTTCAACAACAACCGAAGGAGTTTGTTGTTGTTGACGACGGTTACGATTACGAGCTTGCGAACGAGTGCGCATGCACTTAAAAAGAGAAAATCAAAAAAGAAAATTTGAAAATTAAAAGAAAAATTCATGATCTTTCAACTAATTTTTTTTTTGATTTATTGAAAATTATTAACAACGAATTTTATGGTTACATGAAGAGAACTTAAAAACCAACATAATCAACTTACATCTCGAAAACATCTCAAAATTGCTTTTCAAGGTGAGGCCGTAACTTCGTAAGAGACACAAATTGGTCAAGTTTTTAAATCTTTGGGTTCGTGTGGTGAACTATAATTCCCCAATTCACCAGAAAGTTGTAAGGATAATACCTATCAAATGAAGTATTAAATATGTGTTCGTTTACCAACTTTGTGTATTTTATTTCTTTTTAAGGACAATTTTTTTTATTTTTGATTTTTTTTATATTTATATGATAACTATACTAAAAAGAAAAAGAAAATATTTTTTACTTTTTATATTTTTTAATTTTTTTGGATTTTTGAAATATTTAACAAAAATGAAACTTTCGAGGACGAAAGGATCTTCAAACCAAAATCAACAAACGTAAACGACGGAATCTTTAACACAAGTCCCCGGCAACGGCGCCAAAAACTGATTGTTAGTTTTATATACACAATAAAATATATAATATAATATTCCAAAAGAGCAATTAAGAACTTTCCTAAAGTCTCCCTTAAGAAAAGCTCACTCTAAAAGATATATATAATATATAATACGTATATTTAACCGGGAAGAATGATCACCCGGGTCGTTTCCCCAACGACTTGTGAAATTGAAACCTTGCTTTAGCTTGGATTATGATTTGAATGAGAGAAAAGATATTTTTGAGTATCTATAACTACTAAATAAAAGCAACAATTAAAATGAACAATTAAAAGTAATTAAACACTTAAACTAATTAACGGGAGCAAATAAAACGCGACAAATAAGCAAATATACTAAAATTAACTCCTAAAAATGCAAACTAAATTTCTAAACCTAAATTAGGACAAAAGAAAATTTTAAGAAAAAGAAAAACATTTTTTTGATTATTTTTGAATTTATTATGAATTAAAAACTATTTTAATCTAATTAAATCCTAAAAAATAGCAAATTAAGTCCTAAAAATTTAGAAAAATGATTTTTAAACTTAGAAAAGTCTAAAGTAACTTAAAAACTCAGAAAACTATTTTTAAAATTAAAATTAAAAGCTCAAAAATGAAAATTAAAATCTAAAAGTGTTGAAAATGATTTTTCTACATGTAAACCTAAAAGTATTTAATCTAATGCTAAAAACTATTTTTTTGTATTTTTCTGAAACTTATTTCTATTTTTTATGATTTTTCGAAAATTAAAACCTTAGAAAAATGATTAAAAATAATCTACTTAATGGAAAAATATCAAAAATTCAGGGAAAATCCAATAAGCTACAAAGATCAAGGGAAAATTATCACTAACCCTTCAGATTATCAAATAAGCTCCTAATAAGCTCTAAGAAGCTACGACTTTTTTTAAGTAAAAGGAAATGAAAAAGGGTTTATTAATTAAATGAATGGAGAAGAGGTTGGATGAGCTATTGTAGCACAAGTGTTAACGCATTGGGTCTGTGAGAGGGAGGTCGTGGGTTCAAGTCTGGCAAACCCCCATTTTTTGCTATTTTTTATTTTTTTGAAAGCAAAAGGCACAAGCTTGTAAAACTTACTTTTTTAAGCAACTTTAATTAAGACAACATAAGCTCACACTCAATATTAAGCTCTAAAAGAGCTTGTGAATGCTG
>BQNB010142046.1:7500-11316 GCA_026074375.1 Tanacetum coccineum | reverse complement strand
ATGCATCAGGTGCTGTGTCGTATGCCAATTGGTGTATGGCGGATGTGCATTTCATAATCACACTAAAACTCATTAGATCCGTAGCATCGAGTCAGACAAAAAAAAATGAGCAGGTAGAGGATCATGTGTTTCAATATATTTTTCAATACCTTAGACTATTTCTAAAAATAGTGAACGGTTCATACGATATTGACGTCTAAAATAGTAGTCCAAATATTTTGGGGATGAACCAAAAAAGTCGGTCATCCGTGCTTCAGCAACATCACGTTCACGATTTATCGCATTCGACTACGTCATGAACTTTCACCTTGCACCTGCTGATCTTCATTAATTAATTGCATAACCAGATCGATGTCTTCAATATCATCGAGATCGGACGTATTCGAATAGTTTGAAGAATCACTCATTTTCTTGTTTGTGTTTTGAGAGAATTAGAAAGTTTTTAGAATTTAGTGTGTTTTGAAAATGAGGTAAACAGGATATATATAATAATAGAGGGGACTAAAAAAATAAAAAAATACTTGATTTAAACTTTGTAGCCGTTGCCCAACGTCCACTTCCATTTGTTTTTGTCGTCTTTTGCGTCGTTTAAACGGCGATTTGGGAGTGGCGAAGGAAATGGCGACAATGTGGCGAGAGTACTGGTGTCATGGCTACAATTTGGCGAGTGCTACATAGGAGTGGCGAAAGTGTTTCATCATGATACTGTAGGGAAACATGTATACTTTTTATTATAACAAAATCAGATTATACATTAACAAATAATTAACCAGAAATAAATACTATAAAATATAAAAGACATAAAGAAGGGGTAGAAGCATAAGACAGACCACTATGAAGATAAATAAAAAAATCAGTAATAGTTCATGGAACGAGGCACTGTTGGACACGCTTCCTTATAACAAGATTCGCCGTTCTGTTTCCCAGGGTACAACGGTTCAATCTTTTGTACATCAAGCGGACCTAGACATACTGCCAAAAAAAACACGGAAACTTGAGAGCTTCTAATCGAAAAGGAAATTGCAGGAAAACTTATTAATGGATTATTCTCTCTGTGTGTTTTTCTCCGGTGTATTTTTGAAAGGTTTGAGATTGTCAACTATTTATACACATTCATATGCATATGGCACAATCAATGCTGGTTAATCTTCATTAATTTGCCAATCATAATCAGCCAATTAATTGTCAATCAATGACTCATTAATCTTGCAAATCAGCCAATTAAAATAATAGTCAATGACTCATTAATTTGCAAATCATAACATCCAATTTAATTGTCAGTCAATGACACATTAATTTGCAAATAATAACACCCAATTTAATTTGCCAAATCAAAGACAACAGTTAATTAGTCTGTTATAACTCAATTTAACCAATTTTTCTCCATTCCAACTACCCTTCTTTGATATTCGATATCTCATGTCACAACTAACTTCATTTTTGGACATATAATGGCTTGTTATAAAGCCTTACACTTAGTAATTATATTTACTAACAATTATCTATGTCCAAAATTAGTGAAAACATTTTTTTCACTAAAATTTTCCAACAATCCCCCACATGAATGGAGATCAGGGTCAAAAATCACACAAAAATTTTCGGCAAAATTTATTTGCGGTTTGAGTCCTGGCAAGGATAGTTAGGTTGAGACCCCTTTGAACCTTCCCTTGTGAGATGCACTTAGTCTCCTAGATCTGAGTAGACGCGATGTCCTTGAACTCAACATCTGTTTACGTAGACGACAATACACACTCACACAAGACTCTCCCTGACCTTGTCAAGTCCTCATAGTCGTGTTCGTTAGAGGTCATAGAACACAAAATAGTCCTGATTCTGCAAGAGCTCCATTAGGAATTATTGCGCACCCCGCCCACAATTCCCTTTGAAGCGACCCCACTTCGCTCTCATATAGGTGATTTTATCTTGAATCATTAAAAACATATGTTTTGCGATTTCATCTTTGAATCATTAAGCTTTATTATTTCCTTCCTTAATCATTAAAGGCAATGTTTAAACCCCAACAGTCACATTTTTATAGGAATGGACTAGGATGTTACCAATTTTTAAGTAACACCCCTATATTGACGTGACTTCCCCACATTTCTATGATTAGGTTGTCCTATTAAACCTAGATCTTGGGATCTCCAATCAACTAGGTTAGGTTTTCCTTCATATAAACTCATTCCTTTAAGGGCTTTAGTCACATTCCTTTAGACGACTCAACTAACTCTAACTAACACTCTGCTTAAGCCTTTGTAAACGATCCGCATGTTATCCTTTGACGCCACATAGACAAATGAGAAAACTTCCAGTTTGAGAGTAGATATTCGTAACGAGTTTACTGTCGACGACGTGATAAGTCTGGGACTTTCATAATACATTGTAACTTTTAGCTCTTCCACTTATCCCTATGTGCCGAGTTTACAAGCTGTCACCATGTATACTAACAAAGAGAGTTGGGGTTGTGCAGGGAGAGGGAAGGGGCACAAATGGGAAGAGGGGGGGTAGATGGGGTGGCATGGGGGATGGTGGGGTGTGGGGGTAATGGAGGGGGAAGGCGTCCGTTCACTGGGGCGTACCCGAGGATTTTGGCAGGCGGTTTCCTGCGTGGATATTAGTCTTACTCTTTCTTTGGTTAACTTTCGTTATTGTCCATGTATGGTAAGGTGTCGGTGTGACAACATTAGTCTTATTGGAGTTTGCGTCTAACAGTTCTTGTGTTTGTACACAGATGCATCCATCTTGGGCTGTTGACTTTGGTATTGTCCTATTTAGAACCAGAATTGAAGTCTGCTACGCTGTATAGGTAGTTGGTAAAATCAATCAACACTTATCTTTACCTGCGCCACGTTTTTATTCCCATCCTTTTTTCATTTCCTATCTTAATGAGATCATTTGTTCATTGACGTCTATATTATTAAACCCATTTCCATTGACTCCTTCTTTTTCACCCACCTGGTTAATTTCTTAATCTTTTTTTTTTGGCAGTGTACGATTATTTTACTACCATTCCGTGGTCTGCGTGACTTCAATACTTGTTGTGTAACCATCTTTACGTCTTCCAACCTGTTTTAGAAGGCCGTATAACCCAATGTGAAAAATCGTCCCCCCAATGAAAGACCCTCGTACGATAGACGAAGCCAATCTACCTCCACTACTCTGCAATTAAACTGCGCAATAAAAAATTCAGATTCCACCGAGTGGACTAAAGCAATAAACAAGTAATGCTTTGTAAGACTATTCCAAAGAAATAGCGGTCCCCTCCTAGATGCCAAACACATAACCACAAGTCTATATCTATGAATCCCTTTATGTCATATATCCAATTTGGCATCACTGTATCCCCCCTCCTCGATAACTAGCAGATGTCGTCATAAATGCCGTCCATAACCATGACTGTTAACTCAAGATAAAAATGAACCCTCGATAGTAGCTATCCAAAGTCCTAACTTGGATTACTCTCTAATACCTACTTAGCCTACTAACTGCCATATGCTCAGTCAGGCCGGTACCTGACATCAAGGTACATTATAACCGCCACTAATCCTTGAATACATCTAAATGGTCAACAACTAAGCCTCTATTTTTTAAGATAGATTCAGAACTTGTCAATTGAGTTCTAGTTGGCCGAATCCCCCGCATTATGAGTATTAATGAATATTGTCCACGTAATGTTCTTGGACTTAAACAGAACAAGCCATTCTTCTGAGGTTTCGTAAGATCTTTATTCCAGGATCTCAATCAGCCAAACCCATATCCTTCACGTCAAACTTTGATTTCAACAGTTGTCCTTTAGTGGATCCTAATTATCTTGTC
>BQNB010142046.1:0-2500 GCA_026074375.1 Tanacetum coccineum | reverse complement strand
GATCTAGGTTTCCGAATGAATTCACCAAATCTAGATTTAATAGAAACCTCAATCTGGTTTCAATAATAAAACTGATTAGAAAAACTACTTTAAAACTTTATAGATCTGTAAATTAAAATCTGTTTAATTAAAACAATTTATATATATAAAATCTTATTAATAAAAGCAGTTTTTAATTCGGTTAAACAGAATCTGTTTTAAGATTGTAGGGAAACATGTACACTTTATTTAACAAAATCCAGATATAATAAACGAAATACATAACATAAAATAAAACAAGCAGAATGGATGTAGAACAGAATACAATACACAAATGATGATAAATAAAAATAATCAAAAAAGGTCATGGAACGAGGCACTGTTGGACTACGGCTTCCTAAAAAAGTCCAGTTTAAATAGAAACAAAATCATGTTTTCAATATAAACTGATAGAAAAACGTACTTTAAAACGTTATAGATCTGTAAATTAAAATCTGTTTAATTAAAACTGATTTCCAAAGAAACTCAATATTGGTTTCGAAAGGAAAACAGTTTATATATATAAAATCTGATTAATAAAAGCAGTTTTTAATTCGGTTAAACCGAATCTGTTTTAAGATTATAGGGAAACATGTACACTTTTTATTATAACAAAATCAGATTATAATTAACAGAAATAAATAACAGAAAATATAACAGACAGAATAGGGTAGAAGCAGAAGACATACACTATGAATGATAAATAAATATATCAGTAAAAGGTCCAATATGAACGAGAGAGCAAAACGTGTTGGAACACTCGCTCCCATAGAAAAAGATTCGCCGTCTGTTTCCCCAGGTACAACGTTCAAAGCATTGTAAACAGCCGTAACCTGACATGCTTTCCACTTGCCTGAAAAATCACACTGAAACATGAGTGCGTTCTAATCGAAGAATGATTTGCATGGAAAACTTATTAATATAGAGATATTCTCCTCGTTGTGTGTTTCTCCGGTTGAAAATGGAAGGGTTGAGGATTTGTCAGTCTGAATTTATACAGCATCCATATAGCCAAATGGAGCAATCAATGCTGGTTAATCCACATTAATTTGCCAATCATAATCAGCCAATAATTGTCAGAAACAATGACTCTATAATCTTTTGCAAATCAGCCAATTAAAATAATCACAAAGGTGACTCAATAATTTGCCAAATCAAAACATCCAATTTAATTGTCAGTTCAATGACACATTTTAATTTGCAAATAATTAACACCCATTTAATTGTCAGTCAAAAGACACATAATTAGCTGTTAAAACTCTAACCTATTTTAACCAATTGAATTCACAATTCCAACTACCCTACTTCTTTGAGACTCGATATCCATTCACACAAACTTCATTTTTTGACATAAAATGGCTTGTTACAAAGCCATACACTTAATAATTAATATTTACTAAAAATTATCTATGTCAAATTAGAGAAAGACTACATTTTTCGTGCCTACAACATTCTTCCACAGATACGTATGCTCTAAAGCTGTATGCTCTAAAGTTATTAAGTTTGTCAAAGTTTAATCCATTTTTACCTAAATTACAAAGACAGCCTTCACGTGCTAATTTGAGTTACAAGAATTGGAAAGTGCAATGAAAATGTAAATAATTCTTAAAAACATACATTGTATATAGTTGGATTAGTTATTTTTTTTGAACGGCTGATAATATATTTAAAAAAAGAGTCTAGCAAGGAGCTAGAAACTTAAAAGTACATATGAATTACAAAAAATAAAAGCATAAAGATGCAACCCGGGACTTTAACTGCGAGGGAAACTAAAGGGATGAAAAAACTTTTGAAATGGAGACCGAACATTCGATTTTCACTCCGCCAAAAAAAAAACCCCCACCACACATATATAAATACAAATATACTTTAACTATAAATGCTTGTGAATACTCTGTAACATACGCATATACAAGTACATGTAGCATTGATATAAACCTAATTTTTTTGATATACACCTTTTGGTACAAGTACACATAACCCCTCACAAGATACTGATTTATCAAACAAATATAATAGCCCAATATGTTAGGCCCAATCATAATGCGATAATATCAAAAAAATTGAATTAGTAAATAAACAAAGGGATAATGTGTTGACAATTGGTAATGAAGGATAACAAGCAAAAGAACCCGCGTGTTGCTGCGGGGCTAATTTTTTCCCGAATAATTTTTTTTACGTTTCGGGGGGGCTTTTTTAGGCGATGCTTTATGGCGGGGCTAATTTTTAATATTTTCTTTTTTTTGTATGATTCGGGGAAAAAAATTTGCGTTGGGACGGGCTAATTTTTTCCCGAATATTTTCTTTTTTTGGGACGGTTTTGTAAATTTTTTTACGGGAATTTTTGCGTAAGAAAATCGTAAATAGTTAAAAGGTGAGGGTCCGTTTTGTATATTTTTTTACTTTGTGTAACACCCCCAAAAATCACTTACAGCGCAGCGGAATACCAAATGGGGTGTTACTTCGTAATACACAGCAATAG
>BQNB010142043.1:0-17187 GCA_026074375.1 Tanacetum coccineum | reverse complement strand
CTGCTTTTTGACTATTCTTACTATATATTGATATTTTATTATATTATATATATTTTAAGGTATAGTCAGAGCGGATCAGACCTCATAAAGGTGTCAAAGCTTCCGCAAACTCTAATATCATGTATTTCTTCACAAGTGCACAAGATGGCGATCCATTACAAGATGATGTAAGATTATGTTTGGGCGATGAGCTCAAGATCACAATCAAAGACAAGTCTAAGATGAATCAAAAGATCACTATCCCAAATGTACAAGATATCAAATGTCTACGAGCTAAAGACTGAAGTGATTAAGTTTTGTATTTTCAGGGGTGACCTCCCTTAGGGGGAGATTGTTAGATATTAGAAAAAGACTCGGTCACCCCGTGTATTTTACTGTTTATTATAGCTCGTAGTTTAATAGTTAATAGTACGATTTTCGGTTTTAAGTCGGGTACTAATACCCGGTATATTGTAAGAACTATATATAGCCTCTTCCAACTTTGGAAGAGGTAAGCTAGTCATTTATTTTCTTTTCATATAGAAACATATTTTCTCTCTCTAGAAAACTCTCTCATGTGTTTCTCTCTCTAGAAACTAGCCAAATCCAAGAATCGACCCTATGTTATGATATATGATATACCACACTAGTTTTTACCGAAGATTTATCAAAGACTTTTCCAAAATCTCTCGACCCATGACCCATCTCTTAGAGAAGAACACTCCTTTCATTTTTTTGGAAGATTGCATTCTTGCCTTTCAAACATTGAAAAAGAAGTTAACCGAAGCTCCAATTCTCATTGCTCCAAATTGGGACCAACCTTTTGAAATCATGTGTGATGCAAGTGATTATGCAATAGGTGCGGTTCTAGGGCAAAGGATTGAGAAGCATTTCTGACCAATTCATTATGCAAGTAAGACAATGACCGAAGCAGAATCAAACTACACAACAACGGAAAAAGAGATGCTTGCGGTAGTTTACGCTTTTGAGAAGTTTCGATCATATCTAATCATGAACAAAAGTGTTGTTTACACGGACCACTCCGCATTGAAATACCTCTTCAACAAGAAAGACGCCAAAGCAAGATTGCTTAGATGGGTCTTACTTCTTTAAGAATTCGATTTTTCAGTAATTGATACCAAGGGAGCTAAAAACTATGCAGCCGATCACCTCTCTCGTCTTGAAAACCCGTATGAGAATGTTTTTGATCCTAAAGAGATTAATGAAACTTTTCCTCTTGAAACTACCCGATATTGCAAATTACCACTCGGGGGAAATTTTCTAATCAAAGGATGTGCACTCAACAAAAGAAGAAGTTTTACAAGATATAAAGCATTACTTTATGGGATGATCCCTATCTCTTTCGTATAGTGCGGACAATTCATTCGTTGGTGTGTATTTGGCCAAGAAGCTCTAAAAATCCTCAAGGCTTGTCTGAAGGGACCCACCAGGGGCCATATAGTGCCATATATCACCTCTCGGGAAGTATTTAATGCGGGGGGGGTTTTTTTGGCCTCTACGATATATCAAGATGTCATTCAATGATCAATCTTATGAATGCTGTCAAAGACAAGGTAAAATTTCACATCGAGATGAGATGCCTCAAAATGCTATCTAAGTTTGTGAAATGTTTCGAGTATGGGTTATATCTTTCCCCCCCCCTGGGCTATTGATTTATGGGAACCTTTTCGTTTACGTCAAGGGATAACAAATATATCCTTGTGCCGTTCCTCGATTATTTTCCAAATGGGTTTAAGCTAAGTCGCTCCTCACTAACGTTGCTAGAGTAGTTGTCAAATTTTTGGAAATCCCTTTTTTCCGATTTCGGTGCACCGTAGTTCTATCATAAGCGTCGTGGGACCACTTTTTGTAATGACAAGTATTTGATAAGTTAAGTCTAAATATTATGGTGTTACAATCGTCTTTCTACCGCTTTCCATCTTTTAAACTAGTGGTCAAGTCGAGGTGACAAATTGTGGATTAAAAGAATCTTGAAAGGACGGTAGGAGGAAAAAACCATGCCTCAATGGCAGACCAAGTTGACGATGCATTATGGGCATTTGAACGCTTAAAAAGGAATCAACGGAATGCACAGCCCTACAAGCTAGTTTATGGAAATCGTGTCATTTTACTATAGTTAGCTAGAACACAAGGCATATGGGCTCTTAAACATGCCAATTTCGATCTCAAAACGCGGTTTTGTGTCATCGAAAGCTCAACTTAATGAACCTTAACAAGCTTCGAGATCAAGCTTATGAGAATTCATTAATCTACAAGGAGAAGACGAAGAAACTTCATGACTCAAAGATCAATAATCGAATCTTCAATGTTGGTGATCAAGTCTTACTTTTCAACTCCCGATTAAATATTTTCTCCGGAAAGCTCAAGTCCCGATGTGTATCTGCCTTTCATTATTACCGAGTTTGTCTTATGGGCAAACAAACCCAAATTGTCCTCATCCCGATGGTTCAAATTTCAAGTTCATATGCCATCGTCTTTAAGATTACTATGGAGGGATATTTACTTCAAAAAATTGGATTATTCTCGGATCTCCACACTTTCCCTAAGGAAATTAAATTAGGGGATCGAGTCGAGCTGTGACTCATTGACAAAAAACAAGCCGCTTCGTGGGAGTTCACCCCATGCTTATCCTTTTCTTTCTTCTTTTTATTTTCTTCTAAATAATGTGTTGTGATGTGTTGAGGCTAGTTTTCTTCCGTTCTTTATGTTTGTTGTTTGTACTTGTGATTTTTGTAGGATTAAACCAACAATTTTTGAAGCCTCTCGTGTTCGGTGTTGTGTCCCGGTTCACTCGAGCTTCCTATCCTTTGTTTGAAATTAGTTTGTGGAGATCCAATATCCTTTCATCATTATCGATTCACGTTTATCTTTGGATACTTCATAAACCGCTTATATTTTCGTAGAAACCCGGCCTTAAACATTGAGGACAATGTTTCGTTTTAGTTTGGGGAGGGAATCTATCGATTTGATGTTACCTGCTTATTGTTTTGTTCTCACGTACCCATTTTCCCACAAAAATAGCAAAAATTTAAAATTTTTAAGATCTTATTTGTAGGGAAAAAAAATGAAAAAAAATAATAAAAAATGAAGAAAAATAATAAGTGTTAAGACACGAATGTAGGTTTTCTGTTGTTGAGAATAAGAAGTAATTTTTTTTTACATGAGGTCCGTATGTGTTGATTCTAGCTTTTACCCTCTAACATATAATGATGTAGTTTATGTCGTCTCATGTCGGACTTAAAACATGATAGACTTGAATCATTAGTAAATACGACTTGTGCTATCTTAAGTAGATTTTAAATATGGCCGGAGTTGGATTTTTTATAGGCTAAGGATGTACGAATTTCTTTTTTAGGGATTTTTAAATTGCCAAAGAATAAGAGATGATAGTGTTGATTACGATTAGGATGCTAAACAAAGTTTTTGGAAAACTTAAGGCTATAAGATAACTTGTGTTTTTCTTCCTCCGAAGTTCTTTTAAAATGATTTAATTATACGTGTTCTCTTTATTTTACAAATAGAGTTTTTTGCTCTTTTTAAAAAAAAAAAATAAAAAAAAAAAAAAAATCAAACTAAAAAAAAAATTTTTTTTTTTTTTTTAAAAATAAAAAAATAAAAAAAAAAAAAAAAAAGTTAATCAATATATTCAGAGAAAAAGCTTTATCGTTGACAGTCAAACATCATTTGTAAATAGAACTTTAGTTCAAGTTATACTTTGGTTTTCTAAAATGAAATTTTTCTATTTGAAAATATGGGGGTTAAGTTTAAAAAAAAATAGTTGGTGAATTAAAAGATGAGTTATAAATCCTTAGTGTTAAATAATTAATATACAAACTCGATCGCATATAAGTACATGGGGCATTTGTCGTTCGTTCCCATTTTGTGACATCGAAAGAAAGGGTGGAGGATGTATATTTAGGGTTCTGGTATTCATTAATAAAGTTTTATTTTTCTACTCGGGCTACTTGGTCGGTATGCGTGACCGTTGTTATGTGTGTCGAAAGAAAAATGATACGATTCTACGCTAATAATGTAGACTGTAATAATAATGTTGCAAGTTAGAAAATAAATAGTAAAAGTTTCATTTTCTAAAACCAAAGTATTCTTTTGAACCAAAATTTGCAAAAGTCTACAAGGCTTTTTCATCGAAAGTTCATGCGTCTCGATTATTATTCTCCGGATGGGGTGTCAAAAGCCTTAGCACTTACCTGGATGGACGGTGGGGATTGCTAAGAGAAGAAAGTCATTTATGGGGCAATATTAAGAGTGAACCAACGATGTCTTAGCTAAGGAGGTTTTTGTTTGCTTTAATTTGTGATCTTACTATGTTATTAACATATTTGCCCAAAAGGTCCATGTGTAAAGCTTAGTCGGATTTCAATTATCTAAATTTATGGATTTAATGGTTTTAATTTAATTTGAAACACACACACACACACACATTAAATATATGATTATGACAGGAGAGAAATTAAACAATTTGTAATTCTTTTTTTTTTTTTTTTTTTTCTCTTTTTATTTTTTTTTAAGTAGTCTTAGCATTTAGCTCGTACTAACGGTGTCTTATTTTTAGCTTAGTATGAGAAAAGTGAAAAAATTGGGAATGACGTTTTTCTTTTAAGACACTTTCAAGTGCTTTTTGTTCCTTGGATTCTTAAAAGTTACAAAAAGGTAATGAAAACAATTACATTATGGTCTACACAAGAATAGGTTGTAGTTGATAGGTCTATCAAGAAAATCATAAAAAAATAAAAAAATCTTTTGAAAAATGGGAAAATTGGGGACGTTTTATAACTTTGATTTTAGCTCTTCAACAAAAATCTTTGCTACTTTTCAAAGGTTTAGTTTGGGAAAGTTTTGAGGTATTTGGTTATAAGGCATGTTATATGCGTGAGGACAACAATATTTGTTTGGGGAATTTTGTATAAGTGTAAATACACATTATACGTTTATACCAAAATTAACCCTAAATGACCAAAAACACACTTAAAATGGCAAAGAAATACTTGTTTTTGTGTTTTGTGTGTGTAGGTACGGATAAGACTAAAATCACAAGAAAACCGTCAAAAAACAGTAAAACACGGATACGAGAACGGAAGAGTGTGCAAGAGCCGAAAGCCAAAGCCAGGAAATGTCACCTTAAGTCAAAATTGGTCAAACCCTGGTCCAAAAAAAGTACCCATAAAAGAAAAAAACCTCAAAATATTCCAAAACAGTCCCCCAAGTTCCAAAAGTTACACAAATGGTCCCTAAGGCTTAATGGGCCCTAAACTTATCAAAAACCCTACCCGGTTCATAAGCCCAATAACCTTTTATAAACTCTAGGGACCAAAAGTGCCAAAAGAGAAAGATGAATTACACTTGGATAAAGAGAGGGACTATTGTTGCAATTGGCTCATAAGTTTAAAAAAGTTTTTACCGATTCAGTTAGAAAAAAGGCGCCAACCATGGTTACCTTTATCGTCTCTTCCCAATCCACCACTCAGTTAAAACGAAGGGGCTTTTCACAATTGAAGGTTAATTTAGACAATTCAAGGGATGACCGACAAGATGGCAAGGACAAGTTAGTCAAATCGAGCACCCTCATTGGCTCACTAATGCCACGTGAACTCAAAGAAGCACAAGAGAAGTTGATTTTTACACTAGAAACACTTACATAACTAGCACAAGGACGTCACATCAAAGGAATGATAGCTTGGTAATCCGTGTGTACACAAACTTGATCCAACGACCAACAATTATGATCCAATGATTGGAAAATCGTACGGATGAAATGGAAGGGAGCGTATGAAGCAAGGAAGGACTAGAAGGTTCACCAAGAGGCTATAAATAGTCCCATATTTCACACACACAAAGATAGAGTTAGCTTTTTAATTTTTTAGCTTAATTGTTTTAGCTTATGCAATGTTCTCTTTAAATGTAATTTTCATTTAATCCTTTTGTAAGTTCTTTTCAGTAATGTAAACAAGCTTCTAGTTAATAAAATTGAACTTTTACTTTCCAATAATCTGTCAAAAGCTCTTGTTTTATTCATAAGCTCTTTAATGATAAGCTATATTTTTGATAAGCTAATTACAAGCTCTTATTAGTCTATAATGTATAATTGGCTTAAAGTTTGATCTTTATCTACCTAAGCCCTTAATTCAGTTAATACCTTAACTATTTGGTTTTAGATATAAGCTTTGAAGAGAAGCTTCATGGAAGGGTTCTATGGACTTTACTGCGTATCCTTAAGGATAAGCTTGCTGAGCTTGTAGCTGCTTATTTGAACTTAGCTTCTGTTTAGCTGATAGCAACTTGTTATGTTTTCATTTAATACTCCTTTGTCTTTTACGTTCTAGTTTAAATGCTTGTCTTAGTTGTTATTAATTATGCCTTATTTGCTTAATCTAGTGTTCATTAGTGCTATTAGTGCTTTTGTGTGCTATTAATCTTGTTGGATCATTGTTTTTAGTCGTTCGTAGTAATAGATGTTAGTTCTCTACATATTATCTTAAAAATCATAAAAAACCAAAAAAATAGTTAAGCATAGTGTTAGATCTTTGATTTTAGCTTTAGTGATTGCTGAATTATGTTTATTAAGCTTGTAATAAGCTATTAGATATCTGGTATTAAGGTTTTATTAATTGGATTTTAGTCTCATAAGCTTAATTGGATTTTATGCTTTCTAAAGGAGTGTTTGGTATAACTCAGTTTGACCTCTTAAAGTCAAACTAAGTTGTGATCTTTGCCTTTGTCAGTTTGATAATCATATTAGATTAGGTTTTAAAAAGGATTGAAGGATTAGTTTAAGATAAAAATCAATTTAAGGCTTATTATGTTTGGCTGTGCACCAGGGGAATTTGTTATTTATCTGTTGCTAGCTTAAATTTGACAAGTTTATCTATTAGAGACAACCTTTGTCTCCTGCATTTTAGTTTGTGTCTCTTGGTAAAGTGCATCAGCAGTAGTAACCTCAGTTACTACTGCTGTCTTTTAAGCTTCAATTTAGCCTAGTATTAATAGTTTTTAATCCTTCAAATTTAGTAGAATTTTAGCTTATATATAGCTTAGTTTAGATTAAGTTTTATTTTTCATTATCTAGCTTAATTGTTAGGGTTAATTTGCTTTTTAAAGTCATCAAAATTTCCAAAAAGACCAAAAACAGTAGTAATAGTATTAAGCTTTTCAAATTTAGAATTTTAAGTTGTAGTATCTGATTTTCTTGTTTGAATTTATAGCTTATAGTTAGGTTAGTTAGTTATCAAAAGCTTAGCTTCTGAATTGGCTTATTGAGCTTTTGAGCTTAAACTAATTTTGAGCTTTTTGAGTTGGTGCCTGAGTTTAGCTTTTTGATCTTCAAATTCAGCTAGGATTAAGTGTTTGTAGCTTAAATAGCTTATCATTTTTAGCTTATGCACATTATAAGCTGCTTAGAATATCTTTTGGTTTTCAAAATGAGCTTATATTAAAGCTTGTGCAAGCTTATAAGTCCAAACAAGCTAAAGTGAGCTCAAAAGCTCACTTTCTGTGAACAGCTTCTTTATAAGCTCTTAGAGAGCTTATCTTTGAGTTTGAGCTTATTGTTGTTTTATTAAAAGTTCTTAGAATAGTGTCCTAAATAAGTTCCAGTTTTTAAATTTTAAAAATAAAAAAAATTTGCAAAAAATGGGGGTTTGCTAGACTTGAACCCGAGACCTCAAGCACACAACACACACGACTTAACACTTGTGCTACAATAGCTCATCCGTTGAGCTATTGATGCACATTTGTTTTGTACACGTTTTCTTTTCTTTTTCTTAAATATAAGTCGTAGCTAAATAAGCTGTTTTCACAGCTTATTTAATAAGCTGTGCTTCTCCTTTTATTTTTCTAGTGATCTTTGTTGCATTTAGGATTTTCTCTGAATTTTTCACATTTAGTAGATTAATTTTAATCATTTTTTGAAAGTTTAAATTTTAGAAAATTCATAAAAATAGAAAAAGTTTCAGAAAAAAAAATAGTTTTTAGTTTTATAAAAAGTACTTTTAGTTTTACATTAAGAAAAATCATTTTTACCCTTTTAGATTTTAATTTTAACTTTTTGAGCTTTTAATTTTTAATTTTTAAAAATAGGATCTTTAATTTTAAAATAGTTTAAAAATAGTTTTCTAAGTTTTTATAATATTTTAGACGTTTCTAAGTTTAAAAATCCATCAATTTGTTTTTTTCTTATTTTTAGGTCTTATCTGCCAATTTTCTAGGGATCTAATTTGATTAAATTCATTTTTAATTATAAATAAATTCAAAAATAATTCAAAAAAAATTATTTTTCTTTTTCTAAAATTTTCTTTTGTCCTATTTTAGGTTTAGAAATTTAGTTTGCAATTTTAAAGTTTAATTTTGTCTTATTTGCTTTATTGTCGCGTGTTATTTGTTTCCCGTTAATTGTTTAAGTGTTTAATTGCTTTTAATTGTTCATTTTAATTGTTGCTAGAGATACTCAAAAATATCTTTTCTCTCATTCAAATAATAATCCAAACTAAAGCAATGTTTCAATTTCATAAGTCGTTGAGGAAACGACCCGGGTGATCATTCTTCTCGTTTTAAATTAAACGAATATATATTATATATATTCTTTTAGAGTGAGCTTTCTTAAGGTGAAGGACTTATATGAAAGTTCTTAATGCTCTTTTAGATTATTTTATATTTTATTGTGTATAAAAATCCTACTATCAATAAACCAGGTTGGTGATTAACATATATATCATGTATGTAAACATGTAAATGAAATAATGAAGATTGTTAAAACTTCACTGAACCTTAGAGATGAGTAGTAGGATATTGAAACAAACCTTATACTTATGGCTTAAACAAATAAATCATAACCCAAGATCAAAACCCTAACTTTTTCTCTGCTTAAGACCCTTGTTAATCCAAAACTAAGCTTCAAATCAAAGCCCAACACCTTGATATGCCTACTAGTATGCTTGAAACATTTTGTAATTCTTGGGGTAGAATCAAAAATTGTTTGTGAAACCCTAATTAATAATTAGAGTGCAGCAGTGGGTTTATAATGAGAAAATGGAAGAGAAATATGATTTTTGCTAGTGAATTGTATGTGTGTTAAAGTTTCCTAGGACTATCCTTTTATAGCAAGGAGGTTTTGGAAAAACTACCTTAATTCACATGGTTTAGGATGGTGGTTTAGGGTACCATGTGTAAGACTTGATTTTCCAATTTATGGAAGAGAGTTTTAATGTTGTACTTGGTGGGATCATGAAGAGATACTAGTGAAGATTTTTAAGATTTATCAAGTATGTAAGATATATATCCTGCCTTATGGCTCATTTAGTGTATAAATGAGTTGATTTTTGGGTATTAGATGTAATAGTGGGTATTGGTTTGAGTATAGATGAGTATTGGTGCTTTCGGGTATGCCTAAATGTATTTTATTGCGAAACGTGAGCGTTTACGTAACCAATAAAAATAAAATAGGAAAAGTTATAAATTATACTCTAAATAATTATATAAAAATTGCTTGACGTAAACTTTTATTTGTTTGGTGTCCGTTTACGTTGGATGTTGATTTTTAGTTTACGCGATTTAACTATGTGATAATAATTAAAAGTAAACGCGTAAAACTCTAAAAATAAATAATGATAATAATTGAGTCGGGAAAATGACCTGAAAATGAGAAATGTTACATAAGGTGGCCCCCTCTTTAAGTGTTCGAAACCTGGAGGGCAACTAAGATCGGACGAACACTCCTCGATTGATGGCTGAGAATGAGAGACGTTTATATCCTCATTATGCACCTGTTTTTCGACTTCGTCGTTTGAGATTTTAGAGTTAAGCGTCCTAACTTCCTCTTCTTGTTTGTCTACTACTAAATCTTTCAAAGTATCATCCAAATCGTCAACTGAGTTAGTATCATTTAGGTCAACATAATATTCGGGTTTATTTTCATCATCAGAAGCGGACGAATCAAGGGATTCATCAACTATGTTGATGCTCCAAGTGCCAATTTCGTAGACTTGGACATCAAATGTCTCCCCTTGGATTTCAAATTAAACATTTTCCGACACAAGATGTTGAGATTTGGTAGAAACACCAAAAAACAACAAAAAAAAAAAAAAAAAAAAAAAAAAAAAAAAAAATAAAAAAAAAAAAAAAAAAAAAAAAAAAAAAAAAAAAAAAAAAAAAAAAAAAAAAAAAAAAACAAAAAAAAAACAAAAAAAAAAAAAAAAAAAAAAAAAACAAAAAAAAAAAAAAAAAAAAAAAAAAAAAACAAAAAAAAAAAAAAAAAAAAAAAAAAAAAAAAAAAAAAAAAAAAAAAAAAAAAAAAAACAACAAAAAAAAAAAAAAAAAAAAAAAAAAAAAAAAAAAAAAAACAAAAAAAAAACAAAAAAAAAAAAAAAAAAAAAAAAAAAAAAAAAAAAAAAAAAAAAAAAAAAAAAAAAAAAAAAAAAAAAAAAAAACAAAAAAAAAAAAAAAAAAAAAAAAAACAAAAAAAAAAAAAAATTAAAAAAAAAAAAAAAAAAAAAAAAAAAAAAAAAAAAAAAAAAAAAAAAAAAAAAAAAAAAAAAAAAAAAAACAAAAAAAAAAAAAAAAAAAAAAAAAAAAAACAAAAAAAAAAAAAAAAAAAAAAAAAAAAAAAAAAAAAAAAAAAAAAAAAAAAAAAAAAAAAAAAAAAAAAAAAAAAAAAAAAAAAAAAAAAAAACAAAAAAAAAAAAAAAAAAAAAAAAAAAAAAAAAAAAAAAAAAAATAAAAAAAAAAAAAAAAAAAAAAAAATAAAAAAAAAAAAAAAAAAAAAAAAAAAAAAAAAAAAAAAAAAAAAAAAAAAAAATAAAAAAAAAAAAAAAAAAAAAAAAAAAAAAAAAAAAACAAAAAAAAAAAAAAAAAAAAAAAAATAAAAAAAAAAAAAAAAATAAACAAAAAAAAAAAAAAAAAAAAAAAAAAAAAAAAAAAAAAAAAAAAAAAAAAAAAAAAAACCCTTACCCGAAGACATAGCTATTGATTCTTCGACTTCAAAGAACATGAATTTACCAAACAAGCAGGCCACATTTTTAAACGCGTTCGAACCCCATGCACAAAGTGGAAGGCCACTGATTTCGACCCAAATCAATCGTTTATCAACCTTAAAATTAGGTGTGACAGATTTGATTGAGGTGGAAATTCTTTTCATGCTTTCATTTGATTGAAATGACAAGCAAGAAGAGGCCAAAGAGAACTGAATCCAAATCCATAAGCCTCCTACATGGTGGATTTTTAGGTCCATGAACCCTTTGTTCTTACAGATGTTGTACATGTTACACATAGAATCCACTTCTTTCAATTTAGTCAAAAGAACCCTAGACGAGTCTTCAACACTAATGATTTCTTGTTCATTTAAAGATAATGAACGAGTTTTGGTAGATGTAGATGATTCACTAGAAGGTTTAGAATTTCCATGAACGACAGACGCGAAAGATGGTTTACCATTCGATGTGTTATTGTAGATAAGGGTGTTTTTAGGTTTGGGGTTAACCTCTCTCACACCCAGATGCACGTTATGAGCATCGTAAGATTTATGATTTAGTTTGGGTCTAGAAGTAGTAGGTCTCTGGAACCTAGCCACTGTGACATACAAGTGGAAGTTTTAAATCCAAATGTTTGATAAAGATGTAACAAAAGCGTTAACGTCTTTAAACACCCATCTGAAGACGAATAAAACCGATCGCTCCCTTACCCTTTTAGAAACGTTTGTTTGGAGAAATACATCTACAAGGCGGACCATAGGGAGCACAAATGTTCTAAACCTTTCGATGTCAATCGAAATCAGTTAAGTTTGACACGTTAGAACGAAGGACGCCACTTGTCAAGTCTTTGTAGAACGGGTTTCCAATAGGTTTTGCGCAGGAGACTTTGTTTTTACGAAAGATCCAAGTCCATCCTTGAGAGTTAATGTTGTTTGATGGATTTTTCATTGCGAAATCCCCCCTCCACGGAGAACACTTAACAGAAACAACGTATAAACTAAAGGCTAATAAACGTTCAAAGTGCTGAATTAAAACTAACCAACTAACTATGCCATGAAGAGGTAAATAAGGTCAAATGCATTCTTAAATACTAGAAAAAAAACCAGATATGACTAATCTAGATTTTATATGAATATAACATGGAGCCTAAGTAAAGAAAAAAAACAGAAATGAACCTTCCATTTTTTGGTGATCAGAGTTGGTCATGGCGGCAGCGGTGATGGCCGAAGACCGGAGGCTGCTGTGACGATAGGATTATCTTGATCTAACAAGGGGAACCTCCACTTGTCGGAGGTGTCGGACCACGATGCCGGGAAGTCGCCTGAACAGATAAACACAACAAGAAATCAACCGTAACTTCCACATGCGCGTGGTGGCGCGTGGTGGCTCTAGAAGTTGTCGGGATAAAGGGGTTTTGCATGGGAGAGGATGGTGTAACTGGAGGTGGCGTTAGATATGTGATAAAAGTAGTAGTAGTGATGCTAGGTTTTTAGAGAGAGTCATGGTAGAGCGAGGGAGAAGCAACGGGGTTGATGAGAGAATAATTAAATTGTCTCTACCATGAATTGATTCTCAAGGAGTAGAAGGTTCATGAATTGAAGGGATGATAAGATTTGTGAAACCAATAGTGAGATCCCCTTTTCTAGAGAGAGGCCAGTTCCCCATTTTCTAGAGAGAGACTTTGTATAAGTCTTTATATGAACATATCTATAGTTATATTAATGGAGGTAACATGAGATTCATACATATGCAGTAAACTATCGACCTTTGTTGCAGTTGTATGACATAAATAAAACTTTTTTTGGTGCAAAAGGTGAATTATATTAATAACACAAGACCAAAATACAACCAACTAGAAACAAAGGAATAGACATGCCTATTCCTTTTTAATACATCTAAATCCATTTCAAAGGGTATACAAAACATGTCGAACAATACAGACAAAGAACTCTAATACATGTTGACACATATCAGACAATACAAGACAATATATCTGGTAGTTAAGCCAAACACAGACTACCAGAACTCAAAATAGAGATTAAAACTCATTCACCTTTATGAACATAGTATCTACTACATTTCCTCATTCTAAATCACAGGTAAACCATTCATCCCACATTCACAATGGCATACCATGTAGAATAGGCATTATCAAGAAGAATATAGCCTTATTCATGCTAAAAGAGGGGCTATACATGTGATAGTTTACATAATAAAACTTGATATTATTTATGATTATAAATATCTATACTATATAGGTATTATATAGTATATATATATATATATATATAGAGATGTGAGAGTGGAGTAGGGATCCGGTGAGTATTAAAAGTATTATGAGAAGAATAAGAAGATTCTAGCCACACATTTTAAATTAGTAGAGATAATTTTAAGGGGAGATGCATCTATTTTTGTTGGTGCTTCTAAAATGTTTAGTTGTGGTTTCTTTTTTCATTTCTCATTTTAAGTTTTCTTCTTATTTGATCCTCTCCTCTCTCTCTCTCTCTCTCTCTATTTATATATATATATTGTATATTATATATATTATATTATATATATTATATTATATATATCGATATGTATATTATATATTTGAATCTGTCATAATGTACAAATTGCGACTTTAGAAACATGACAAGCTGGGTAACGTGAATCATATCGTATATATTATATCGAAGTTGTTAATTATTTTTTTAATCCCGAAATAGTAAGCAAACTCAATAGTTTTGTTTAGCAGGCAACCCCCTAAGATTATCTATATAAGGCCAACATTCACTACCTTACTTTTCACAAATTATCCTAATTTCTCTTCTAAAGAGTGGTTTTAGTATCTTGAGAATATTCAAGAGATGGCTTTGTCAGGAAAGTTAATCGGTTATGTGGAGATTAGTAAGACTGGAGATGTATTCCATGATCTCTTTAGGCACAAACCACACGAGATGGTTGCGATAACCCCAGATAAGGTTCATGATTGTGAGCTACATGAAGGTGAGAGGGGGGACGTTGGATCAGTCATTACTTGGCACTACACTCACGGTACGTATTATATATGCTTGTTTGTTTGAGGAGAATATGAGTAAAACACAACGTATAAGCACTAGCTATGTACGTTATATTACTCAAATTATTTCAGGTCGAATAAAATTTATAAATCAGATACTAGTAATCATAAATTTAGCCAAAATAAACTTAGTATTAGTATAAGTAACTGTAGATATACCATATAAACTGTAAATATAAAACCTGAAAAAGACATTTGGAGATTCATATGAAAAAAGCTATTTGGACGAAACTACCATATGGCCAAAACCATCACAAGATTTTAGTGGACATAAAGGTTTTGTTTCAAATAGACTGCCATGCTTTCGACGTGATCCATGACCAAGTTCGCGAACTCATGATCAAGGATCACAGCGCTTTTTCCATAATCTTCTACATGCATTAAAATACTTTAGTTGTGGTTGTATAGTATAGTATCATTTGCCCATAACAAGAACCTACAAACTTACGATAATATCTTTGTGCTGATTCATGATAAAAAAGAGGGAAAGAAGAAATTTTCAAAACAGATAATTGAAGAATGTGGAAACTAGAAGGGGGGGGGGGGGTTGAATAGTTTATAGGTTTGTTTTTGTTTTAAAACTTTGCTTTCAAAATACTTAGATTCGAGTAGTATGTTTATCCAACCAACAATTAGAATCAATCAAGTAAATGTCTAAACTAATAGTAAATAACTCACAACAATATAAAGAGATAAGAGAAGGAACAAATGACAAACAAAATACACCAGATTTATTAGTGGTTTCGGCTACGAAGCTACTTTCTTTGCCTACTCCACTTCCCGAGTATCGGGAACCCTTTCGGGGGGGGTGATTTAATATGTCAACAAAGCTTCTTCAGGGTGAGGAAAACGTTTACACGTCGCTTACGTTATTTTCCGACACTAAGCTAAATGTCGAGTCCTAATCTTAGCTAGAACCAATCTACCACTTCACAATCACTACACGATCACTAGATCTACACTATCGGATTTACACAATATCTGAATCACACAAATACACAAGATAATTACAATAGAGATTTGATACTTAGAAGAAAAGAGGAGAGATCACTAATCAACACTTCGTTTCTTAGCGAATACGAGTGTTCTTTTCTTCACTTATTGAGAGTGATGAGATGAGAAGAAGAGATTAGATCACTTGAAACAAGATCAAGAGATGTTAGTGATCAAGATATTTAGTGAGAGGGGGGGGAAAAAAAAAAAAAATAAGAAGAGGAGAAAAAAAAAAAAAGAATGTTTTTAGAGAGAGAAAGAAGTGTGAGAAAATTCGTGCAAAGAAGTCTGATTTTTTGCAAGGAGTAGGTCAGTATTTATAGGCAGAAAAATCCAACGGCCACTGGCGGCGATCCCCGCCCCCCAGCGTGGGTTCCCAGATAATATAAGGGGCGCAGGCCTATATGGGGCCTCCATAGACTATGCTCCCTTTTTTTGTCTTTTTGTGGGGAAGGTTGTATCTGGTATAGAAGCTTCCGTTTTGGGGGGAAAATTTGAATTTCAAATTTTAAGTTTTTAATAAAACTTTTATTTTAATTAGAAAATATTTTGTATAAATAATTTTGTGAAATTCTTTTGTAAAAATATAATGGATAAGAGAAAAAATATTTTCTTGATCACTAATCATGCTTAATGATTTGTTTGTTCATACCTTAAGTGATTAATAATCTTAGAAATGGAATTTTACGATTAATAATTTGTAAACGTTTAATTTTATCGTAAACGTTTTTACATTTTGTTATTATCAAAACGTTGAGAGGTCAAAAAATATAAATAACGTTTTTAGACATTATTTGTATTAACAATCTCTCTCTTTTTGATGATGACAAAATATAAACTCATTTTGTATAAAATTAATAGTTACACATTATTAATGAGTTTTGTTCCATTTCTCCCCCTTTTTGTCGAATTCAAAAAGGATGATCGTCGAGTAGTTGTAGGAAGAAAGAAATCGATGATATCAAGACTCCCCCTTGTTCGGGGCACCAAGGGATCGATCTTACAAAAATTGTTTGCTACAAAACAAAGTTAGAAATACAAGTGCAAGACAAATATCTTTTAAAGCAACACATTATATTTAAGTCACCCAAAAGAGAGTTTCATTCAACCATCAAGAAACTCATACAATAGCAAATGCAACTAATACATTCATACAACATAAAATAAAACTAGATCTAATACGAGCAATGACAAATTCATACAATATTTGTATGAAGCATTACAATAGAAAGTAGATTATCATAGAGGCATAATAAGGCATAGATCTACACTAGTGAACTCTTGAAAAGTAGAAGATGCCATAATCAAAAGATGAAAGGTCGATTATTTAGGTAAAATTAAGCTTTTGAGAGTGCTCAATTATGGTGAGGAGGTTGTTATTGAGGATGGAAATTAAGTGGAAGGACCAATGATGAGAGATTTGATACGATTAAGGTCATCTTTCAATGTATCAAATAGATTTCGGGTATCCAAGCAACAATGACAAAATTCCAAATGAAAGTTTACTTGATCTAAGGAAGGTGGAGGGATATATGGTGAGGTGGGAGGTGAAGGATTTGTAGCTTCAATTGCTTGTTGTAGATTAATCTCAAGGAGATTAGACAAGTGATGAAGTTCATGTACAATTTGGTTTTGAGGAGGTGAAGAAGATGAAAGAGAGTTTGTTGTTATAAGAGAGGTAGGTAGAGACCTATTTGGTGGAGGAGAAGGTGGTGATGGTGGAAGATTATGACTTTGTCTCCAAGGTTCAAGGATGGCCTTTTTGTATTTTCGTGAGTAATCACGAGGGGATTTTCTAGAGGATGTCATTGAGACTTTGAGGAGAAGTGAAGAGTGTATAAGAAGAAAAATATGTTTATATAGAAGAATTTTAGGAAAGGCATGGTGTTGAAGAATAAACATTCTAAGGAGTATTTAGTTTAAAAAGGAAAGATTGGCTAGACCTAATAGGAATAGGGTCAAAGTTGCAAATAAAGATGAGACAGGAGAATTTTGTAGTTCCTCTAAGGGCGGTCCTTTATATTAGTGGCGGTCCTATTTATGTTAGCGGGCCGCCCAACATTTAAGGGGGCCGTTTTATAGAGAATCACAAAATTTTCCAGAAGTTTAATACTCTTTCAGAGTATTCAATAAGGGTTGGAAGGGCGATTATGG
>BQNB010142042.1:0-17187 GCA_026074375.1 Tanacetum coccineum | reverse complement strand
TTTCATTTTATAAGCTTATCACATGCATACACGAATTTTAATATTAAATACGGCTAAATTATTATTAACACACAACAGTGTAATCGAAAAACATGGGGACTGGTATTCTTTGTTTAATATAGTAGGAAATATTTATCATAACTGTTATAATTGTTCCCGCAATTACTGAAATAATGGTAAATAAGACTTTCAATGTGCAAATATAAAAAAATAGCAACACTTGCAAAATAAACACTTAATTAAAGTTCAATGTCGAAACTTCGTGCATGCACGGGTAGACGTACGCAAACCGGTTAACCAGTTCGGTTTGGTTTCAGTCAAACAGGAACCTGTTTCGGTCGAGAACCTGTCGAAACCGGTTTGAGAAAAACCCAAACCGGTTTGGAACCGGTTTTGGGCGGTTTGAAATTCGAACCGGTCCCACCGGTTTGGAACCGGTTAACCTACCGAACCGGTTTGAACCGGGGTTTTTTTTCGTGGATTTATACGTAATAAACTGAATAAACTTTAACTTTTATTTAATAGAAAATCTAATACATCGGAAACGAAATACATCGGAAAGAAAATACATCGGAAAGGAAAATACAACATAATACATCGGAATTGAAAATACAACATCATAATCGACAATTAGTAATCATCATGATAGACACCATAACCATAATTAGCCTCAACTTCTTCTCCTCCCGAACCGGGTCCGGACATAGAACCTTCGCTACTATCAGCATCAAGTGCAATTTCTTCATCGGATAGTGGAATGGATTCATTTGCTTGCACCTCGACATCCAAGATCTCTTCTTCAAAGTCTACGGGGGTTTCAAGAGTGGATTTGTCTTGTTTACGCTCTTGAGCGTCCAAGTGATCTTTTAAGCACATACACATCTCTAAGGACGCCGGAGTAAGTCTTGTTCTATGGATTGACAACACCCTCCCACTTGTTGAAAATGCGGATTCGGAAGCTACCGAAGTAGCTTGGACACTTAGTATATCCATGGCCATGCGGGATAGAACGGGAAACATTGTTTCATTTGCCTTCCAAAAACCCAAGACATCAAAGGTTTCAAACTTCGTTGGTTGAAGCATTGTGACAAAATCTGAATGAACATATCGCTCATATTCGAAGGACAATGAAGGATCACTCATTGCCTTTTTGTTTTTATGTTCTTTCAATCGCCTTAGCAACGTGGTCGCTTGATTCCCGTGACTCGCCCTCGATGAAGAACCCCCACCCCCACTACTTGATTCGGTTGTTGTTGGGTTACCATATTTTGTATAATAAATATTATACAAACCTTTGAACGGGTCGGTGAACTTGATGAACCGGCACCGGCAGTAGTTGAGGTGGATTGACTTGCCATTGCTAATTGAAAGAAATTCGGTTTTGCTTTGGAGAGTTTTTTTTGCTTGGGATTGTGATTTTTGAGTTGTGGTTAACAATGAAACACAACCTCTCTATATATAATGAAATTCACAAGCACAAAGACTGTGTATGAAGTAAACATGTAGTCATAAGATAAAGATAAGCATGTGGGAGACAAGATCCAAAAAATATGCCATAAAAATAAGCATGTGGGGGGACAAGATCCAAAAAAATGACATAAAGATAAGCATGGGTACAAGTCACAAGATACAGATAAGCATGGGGTACAAATGAAACCGAACCGAACTGGTTAACCGGTTTGCGCACGTCTAAAATGATGTATGCATCCTTTTACCCAAAAACGTCCTTATAAAATAGAAAAACGCTCTTTTGAGGCCCTAAACGACCCCGAAAGGCCAAAAACTGACACAGCTCACGGTCGTGAGCCTTGTCCGTTAGGTCGTTTCCGAGTGACCATGCGAATTTCAGCCAAATCCGCCACAGAAATTTTGTTGCCGCAAAATATATTTGTTTCCGAAAAACCTTTAATCTTGCCGAATTTCAGCTCGTTGACCGCATCTCTATCGAAAACGCTCCTCGAATGGTCCCCCACCTTAGAAAACCTAAATTCGAAAAGGAACAAAAAAAAAATTAAAAATAAATCCGAACCGGTTTGGAACCAGTTAACCGGTTCGGTTTCGGTTTGCCGGTTCCAAAAACCGGTCGACGAACCGTCCTAAACGAAAAAAACTTACAGAAACTGATAAAAAACTGTGTTATACTATCGACATAAGATACAAAAGAGGAATATTTTGTACTTTCTTGTATTTTTTAGTGGGCCGAAAGTAACAGTAATAATACCCATACTTCAATTCAAACCACTTAAATGAGATTTAGCAAAGGCGTTGATTTCGGTATATACTTCAAAATATAGCAATAAATAATACTAACTGAGATCTAGGAGTATTATAGTAATTCTAATTTATGTTATTTTCATTTTTGAGAGTTTTAAGCATAGTAACACTCTTTACATGTAGTAGAGTCGTATAAATCACCAAGCTCATCACTTGTTAACTTTCATGACTTGGAGGGGCTTGATAGCCAAATTGAAGGAATGTAGGCTAGATCATCACACCTTATGTGCATTATTATTAGCTTATACTTGTAAGATACACGTGTCGGATTAAGTTTTGTGGCTGAGCTTGTTGAAAAAAGTTACTTCTTCCAAAACAAGTGCTGGATTAAGATACAAATACCGTAAAAGACCAAAATAGTTTAATATACTGTTCTTTTACATATTTTTAATATGTACTAAATATAAATATACTGATCTATGTAGTGTATTCGTGTGAAAAATGATTTTACACATGAAATCATACATATGCCTACATATATGCCCTACCGATATGCCTAACCACAAAATCGAGAAATGTGACAAACAAAAAATAAACATTTGAGACACAAACAACGCATGTCACGGGTCAAATGATGTATAGATTAGGCATGAGCTAGGTCTATCTTCGGCACCTAGATTAGGCATGAGCTAGGTCTATCTACGGCATCACGGGTCAAATGATGTATAGATTAGGCATGAGCTAGGTCTATCTTCGGCACCTAGATTAGGCATGAGCTAGGTCTATCTACGGCACCAACGTACCCAGTCTTAAAAGCGCTCTTTAATTTAAGTAAACACTTATATGCAGTCATGCCGATGTTACACATTTCAACGACAAACGAATCCTCGTGGTAAATGTTGACAAACCGGCAAATACGCCAAACAAATTGGCGTCTTCTTTCCGCAAAGAATATAATCACAACCAAAACTGAGTAAATTGATAGTTTGGGATTACACTAGTTTGATAGTTCATGGGACTCTGACGGTCAATCGACTTGGTAACTTGTTTGAAAGTTGTAACCACACGCATTTGTGCGGCTGCTATAAGATGTGCTTTTATATCAGGTGATTACGGTTGTTTCATGATGTGCTTTTATATCAGGTGATTACGGTTGTTTCATGATGTGTTTTGTTGTTTGTGCAGGCTCTAGGCCGAAGGGCGAGATATATTGGTGATATACTAATACAAGAAAGTTTGCTTTACTATGTTACTAAATCTTCTTGCATATAATAACATTTAAATCATAAAATATGTATTTACGCGTTCATGTTCTCTTTTTAGATACACTTTGATATACGTTTACCAACAATATGGAACACGGGAGTGTTACCTATAAGAATATACAATGAATGTCTACCCATAACATAATGGAGATGCTTTCTTTTTTCTCCATTGAAAAGGGTATATAGTTATGCCAAGCTTGCCCAACTAGCGAAGATGATGCCTGTTAGAAATAGAGCATACCCACAAACAAAAACGACATATGTTAAGCTGATTGAACTAATAAACAGGAAGGTATGATATTTAGGAGGCAATATGGGTACATTGAGCAGGTTGGTTAATGGGTCAAATTGAGTCGCTATGGGTCACATGAGTTTGGGTAGACAAACAACAGTTTTATTTCTGTCAATTTAATCAAATGAGTTGTAATGCGCATTGATTATTTATAACAGATATTATATTATATAAATAATGATCAAAATACTTTAATAAAAAACAACTTAGGAGATTGTATGGATTAAAATAGATTATGGGCATTAATATAGATTATGGGCGAGTTTCAACTTCTCTGTGAGTCTTATGTTTGATATAGATCACCTAATCTATTGGGTCTACGGACAGCCACTGTTAATCCCAAACATGGGTTCAAACGGGGCACAACACGCACCCAACCCAAAACCGCAACTTTGACAGTTAAAATAACTGTCAAATAGACTGCCTCAAAGCAGTTAGTTATTCACGAAACTCACAACGGTTCAAACACAGTTTAGTTGTTCTATATATAGATAGGAATTCCTGTACATTAAGATTGATGACTGAATTTTGTATAGAAAGTTTTATTACCAATTATAAAAAATTTTGCGTTTAATTCTGGTTTTGGATCCAACAAATCAAGTTCTAGGACCAACAAATTGGCATGAGACAGTAAGCCTTTGGTCGAATTACACCACAATCATCACTTCCCAGAAAAGAGATCCAAATATTGAGAAGAAAAAAATAGTGTTGCATTATATAGAACCAAAAGTTCGCAAGTTTTTTTTTCCAGATTCGTTACCAAAAAACACGAATCAAAAAATCATTTTCGTGTTTATATAAAAATAGTTTTTCGTTCCAGGCAAATCCAACGACGCCACCAAAGTGATTTTTTTTATCACCGACAACGAAGGGATTCACCCATAAGTTTAATCGGAAAAATCGTTTAACCCCAGAAAGAAGTTAGGCAACTTTTAGATTCGAAACGAAATCAATAACCACAAAAGAGATCGGAATATACAAAAGGTGTCAATCACAGAAAAGATCGAACGAAAATCAAACACCAAAAGGAACAAACACACCTTTTTGAAGATCGATAAATTCGAACCGTTTTTCGAATCAAATTAGTTTTGATTCACAGTTATCCAAGGAGAAACCCCTTATAAACGGAGTGTTTTTCACCAAGATCTACAAAGCAGCGAACCTAGAAGGATCATGCAAACAAAAAAGGATGAGGAGTTCCGTGGTTACGAACACATCATGGTGAAGAGATCGGCGAACACCATCGGCTCATCTCAACGGTGGAGAAATCAAACCAGGTCAACAAAGAGTCAAAAGACAACAGACTTCAGTATCAGAACCCCAAAAAGGAGTACACAGGACCGATACTCCACAAACACAAACAAAGGGGTGAGACAAAACTCTTATACAGCGGGAACTAGGTTTATAAACCTAGAAACAGGTTTCATTGAGTTAACCCCCCATACTGTCCCCTTTTATTAGTTTTTTTGTGTCTATATAAATTTTGATTACACGTGTTTCTCTATATAGATCATTGGTTTTAGGCTATATACGAAAGTTACCCCCGAAAATTCTAGATAGTAACTTTGCCTAGAACCCGAGAAAAAAATATAGTATTGACTATATTTATAGAAATATTTTTAAGGAGGTGAATTAACTTAGGGTTTTTCATTTTTGAAGTTTTGTTTTTGATTTGATTTTTTAGAGTTTGTTTTTTTGTTTTTGTTAATTGTCTGTTGTTTAGTGTTTTAAAGAGAAATCCCCAAGGGTAGTTTTTTTTGGAACAAAACTAGCCCCCGTTAAGTTAGATAGCCTTTTAGGCACACAAATTTGAGTACTCATTTTAATTTCGACACACTTAGTGTTAGAAATTTTATTTGGGAGATTTTATCATATATCTTAGAGATATGACAAAAGAAACTGGAGACACTTCCAAAAAGGAAGTAAGTACTACAAGTACACCACAATTCCAATGTCCAATTTTAAAACCCTCGAATTACTCACTATGGGCAATTCGAATGCAAATTATCCTCGAAGCAAACGGTTTATGGGAAACAATAAAACCCGACGATAAAACCCAAGCAGATAATAAAAAAGATAAAACTGCTATTGCATTCCTTTATCAAGCCTTACCAGAAGGAACAAGACAACCTTCAAATTACTAACACAAAACATGCAAAAAGCCATTGGGGGCATGCCTTGAAATTTAGGCACATAGGAGAAGAGAGAGTGTCAAACAAGCTAGGTTGCAAACACTTTTCATATCTGATTTTTGAGATGTTACCACATGAAGTGAGGGAATGAACATAGAAACCTTCCACCGGAATAACTAACGAACCATTGGTAAAATAAGCAGGCAACTGTAAGGACGACACAAAGTTGAAGATAAACTCTAGTAGTAAACTATTAAATCGGTGTAACCAGATAGGTGATTTGCAAATAGGTTGCGTCTAATAGAAACAATACTCAGAAATCTAGACGAAAAATGACTCTAGAAGAATGCTTGGATAGACTTAAGACTTATGAGAGAAAGGATTAAGTTTAAGGAAAGGCATAAAAGTGCGAGTAATCAGTGATAAACTAATTGTTGACACGACATGAGAATAAAGGAAAATATTTTTAGAGGAATGAGGACGATGGAAGACCTCAGATTTTCATCAAAGGTAGAAACCATGAGAACTTTAAGGAAGAGAGGAAAGAAGAAAACTCTCATAGAAGTTATAATAGAAATAACTTCAAAAGGTCAAATTATGATACTAGCAAATTACGATGCTATGAATGCAAGAAATTAGGGCACATTGCACCTAAATGTCCTTTAAGGACAAATACCAACGAGCAATCTAACTCGTGTTGAAGAAGACTTGGAACCAACCTTATTAATGGCCACACTAGAGGTTGATGAGCAAGAAATCTCGCTACACGAAAACGATGTAGAGACAAATATGGATACCTTATGGTACTTAGACAATGGAGCTAGTAATCACATGACTGGAGTTAGGGAACACTTCAAGGATCTAGATGAGGATGTTAGTGGTAAAGTAAGATTTGGAGATGGTTCATATATGGAATAAAAGGAAAAGGCTCAATAGTCATAGAATGTGATGATAAGAATACACAAAGGCTCATATCACAAGTACTATTACATCTCCTGACTTAAAAAGCAACTTATCTTTAGTCTTTGGACAATTCACTGAAATTGGTTGTAAAGTGTAAGTCATGGAAGATGACGAATTACGTGTCCTGTTTATGAATGATATCACAAAATCTTCATGAATGTCACTCGACAATGAAACAGATTTACAAGAAGCAATGACCGTAATAGATGGGTTTACAGCAGTTTGTTTTTTATTAGTTATTTTAAAAGAAGACACCATTGGTTATGGCACGCAAGACGTAGTGTGTGTGTGCTGAACTTTGAATCATTAAAACAATGGCTCAAAGAAATTTAGTTATGGAATACTTACCAATGTAATCATACAATGGTTTGCGACGTTTGTTTAGCGGAAAACACTCAATAGAGCACCTGATTTCCTAAGAATACTAAAGCTAGATACTACATCACCCTTAGATTTTAGTATATGGAGATAGATATGTGGACCAATGCGCACCTACACTATCTGGACGAGAAGAAAGAAACCAATATTCTGCTAGTAGATGACTACTCAAGCATTATATGTGGGCATCCTTCTTAAACACGAAGACAAGCTTTGAACCTTCAAAGAATTTAGAAGTCAGTAGAATAGAAATGAATTAAGAACATCACTTAGAATATTCAGAACGGATCGAGGAGGAGAATTCACTTCAAATGAATTCATGCAATACTGTAAGGAAAATGGTATAGCAAGGAACTTATACTGCAGACCCTATACTCGCCTCAACAAAATGGACGTTAAAGTTGTAGAAAAGAAGAAACAGGTACAATCATCGTCCGGTACAACTTTAGGATGATGATTGAAAGCAACCAGCATGCCACAAAAAATAATTTGTTGGGCTGAAGCTGAGTCTGACATGCATATTACAATCATAAACAACGTCCCTACAAAGCATTAGAGGATCACTCCATATGAAGCTTTCATGCAAAGAAAAACGAAATTTAGGAACTTAGAATATTCGGATGCATAGCATATGGCAAAGGGTACAGCAACGGCTACAAATCTGGCGTAAACTAGACGACAGAAGTATTAAACTGAATAGACCTAGGAATAAAGAACAAGGATCAAAAGCTTATCGCTTTATTTGATCCAATAACACAAAGGATATGTGTTAGTAGAGATGTGAAGTTTAAGGAGAATGAAACATGGGATTGGAAGGATTACATGAGTGAGCATACTGACAACGAACCAGAATGGACAGATTTCAGAATAGAAAATCTTGAACATCATGATCATGAAATTCAACCACTAGAAGAAGATAATGAATTTCCAAATAATAATGATGATTATGCATCACCAAGAAACTCTCCCACACACTCTCAACCATTTCACACACCCTCTACACGATCTTCAGAAATAAATTCCCAAGATACACTCATCAACTCGTCACCATCTTACAATCAAAGTAACAATGACTCAATTCAAGTCGTAAACACTCCATCACACTTTGACCATACACCAGTAAGAGGTTTTAGAACACTTAATGATCTATACGAGAACACTGAGGAATTACTACTAGCTGAAGACGAACCTAAGAATTACAAGGAAGCATCAACCGATCAAAAATGGATCGAAGCAATGAAGGTCGAATTAGACTCCATCAATAGAAACAATACATGGGAGTTAACCACTCTACCCAAAGGACATAAAGCAATAGGCTTAAAATGGGTATTTAAGACCAAAAAGGATGCTAATGGAAATATAGTCAAGCATAAAGCAAGACTAGTAGCAAAAGGCTACATACAAGAGCATGGCATAGACTTTGAAGAAGTCTTCGCACCAGTAGCTAGGATGGAAACAATACGCCTACTACTTGCCATAGCTGCTAACAATAAATGGGAAGTACATCACCTTGATGTAAAATCTGCTTTCCTACATGGAGATTTAAAGGAAGAAGTGTATGTCACACAACCTGAAGGTTTCATAAAGAAACAAGACCAAGGAAAAGTCTATAGGCTTATTAAAGCACTATATGGACTAAAACAAGCACCACGTGCTTGGAATATAAAACTAGACAACACCTTGAAATCTCTAGATTTTAAGAAATGTGCACTGGAACAAGCCATCTACACCAAGAAGTCAAAAGACTCAATACTACTAATAGGAGTCTATGTAGATGATCTGATCATCACTGGCACACCAAAGAAAGAAATTGACAATTTCAAAGCTCAAATGGAAGAAAAATTCGAAATGAGCGACTTAGGATTATTAGCCTACTACTTAGGGATAGAAGTCACACAGTCCAATGGTGACATATCAATAAAACAATCAGCATACGCAAGCAAGATCCTAAAGGAAGCCGGAATGACAGACTGCAACGAAACATTAATACCAATGGATCCAGGCACAAGATTAACAAAGATCACGGAAGGAACAATGGTCAACTCAACTGAATATAGAAGCTTAATTGGATGCTTACGATACCTACTTCACACAAGGCCCGACTTAAGTTATTCTGTAGGATTACTTAGTCGATTTATGCAAGAACCAAGAGAACAACACATGAAAGCCATAAGACAAGTACTACGATATGTAAAGGGAACAAAAGATTATGGAATCACCTACAAACATAACGGAGGAAACAAGATACATGGATTCAGCGACAGTAGCTACGGAGTCAATACTCAAGAAGGAAAAGGAACTACCGGCATAGTCTTCTACTACGGAGAATCACCAATCAGCTGGAGTACACAAAAACAAGCCACTGTAGCATTATCATCATGTGAATCAGAGTTCATTGCAGCAACAGCAGCAGCAACACAAGCATTATGGTTAAAGAGGTTACTAAGCAAGCTCACACATTCTCAAGAAGAAAAGGTTACAATACAAGTTGACAACAAGTCTGCTATAGCACTTATGAAGAATCCAGTATTTCACGGACGAAGCAAACACATCGACACGAAGTATCACTTCATCAGAGAATGCATTGAAAGAGAAGACATTCAAGTCGAATTTGTAAATGGAGAATACCAGAAGGCAGACATACTCACAAAGGCACTTCCAAGGATCAAATTCTTAACCATGAGACAATTCATCGGACTAAAGAATCTACGGAGCAATGTTTGAGATTAGGGAGGAGAATATTGGGTCACGACCCAGCCAGTAATCCCAAACATGGGTCAAACGGGGCAAAACAGCAACCCAACCCAAACCGCCACTTTGACAGTTAAATAACTGTCAAATAACTGCCAAAGCAGTTATTCACGAACCATCACAACGGTTCAAACACACCGTTTAGTTTTCTATATATAGATAGGAATTCCTGTAACATTAAGATTGATGACAGAATTTGTATAGACAAGTTATTACAATTTATAAAACTATTTTGCGTTTAATTCTTTTGGATCCAACAAATCAAAGATTCGGACCAACACTAACAAGTTAACAACCTATTCATAAGTATGTGGTCGAAACTGGCCACCTTTATTAAAATGTTAAGTAGCAATAAATAGCATTTACCTTAATGTTTCTTTAGTTCCACGTCGTATCTTGCAACGAATAGTTGGAAGCCCTAAGCGCTGATGAGCCTCAAACCGATGACACCCAGAAAAGCCTATTAAGAGACTCGAGTTAAAATAGTGGCAATCAGAATTAACTTGCAAGCAAATCATAAAACCAAGTACTCTCTTCGTTCAATGAATATTGCAGTAATTCTTGGTAACATTTTAGCTAAAGGTAACTTGCCACTTTGCCGGTTGTCATCATTACCTAATGAAAAAGGTTCCACGAGATTCTCTTCTAATGAAATGGGTTTTTTTTTTTTTGTGTGTGGGTAAAAGAGGTTTTAAAGACCGCCTTCTAAGATAATTAAAGAGGCTTTAAAACGTTCTTTAAAGTTGCTTGTATTGAAGTGATTAAACCCCTTTTTGGACAAAAGTTGTAAAGAGTTGCATACCATAATACGCCCCATCGACCTCAAGCACATCAATCTGCACGTAAAAGGAGAATTGTTTACAAAACCTGATCAGACACATAGCTTCAAATAACCTAACAACTGAAAACAAAATCGGCATGGATGATGCGAAAAGGTCAACACACCTAGTGTTAATTTTAACAGAGAGCAATTTACAGGTGAAAGTAAACTGATAAATTATAGCCACCATAAAACAAACTACAGCCATCCCTCATGCCCCAGATCTTTCAACATGATTAAATTTCATCTATTTTATTGACAAACGACTCCACATAAATGGTGAAATATGTGCAGCAGGCCATGTTATGCAAGTAATTTAAATATATGTAACTCTGACATCACAATATCTACTTTTTATCTGGTCAAAAGTTACAAAGTGATACGATAGACTTTTTCTTATGTTATGCGGAAGCTTTAGTGCCAACATCTTGCTAGTCCATGTTTCACAACAAGGCATTGAAGTTTTTTTCAAATGAGGTGGAACCTTAAATAAATAAATAAAACCCTTTTTATTGATCAATTGATCAAGTTCTGCCTACATTTAAACTTTTAACTATTATTGTTTAATGTTCAACAACAAATCCAACTCTTGCAACACATCAGCGTTATTCTTTTCTTGGTTTACTTGGATTACTCCATACTTCGACATGATGAACCCACAACAAATCATTTAGTTTCATATTTATGTTTTGTTTAAGAAACTACAGTTTGTTTATCAAATTACCTGTGAAGATACATTATATAAGATACCTCGTATTAAAGTTTATGATTTATAGAGTGCCAGATGCAATTTTGATTCTATTCAACTCTTCAAGAGGACCCACTCTCGTATCTTGAACGCATTATAACCCAACTTGTATCAAAAAAACAAAGGACGCAGAAATGCAACATGCATGGTGGCCAACACGCGAATGGATCATGTAATATGAGAAAAACTCAACATTTAAAACATGAAACAGCTGTGGTAAATAATATGACATTTGTGTGCATGTCCTGGCAAAAAAAAAAGAACAAAAAATCATGTTCTAAAGGCATATATCTTGTTTAATATTTAACGCCCGGCGAATGTGTACCATGTACAGACGACCCTCCTTGATATGATTCTTCGTATCTTATAAGATGAAAGGATTGAAACATAAATCCACAATAACTGCATCTAATAAATAACAGTTTCGATGAGACATAACTTCGATTTAATCTTAATCATGTACCCCTTACGAGAAAACCTGTAGATTAGTGTTTGGAATGTAAGTTCTTTGCACATGTCAAACTCTAATGTTAATTGTTCAAAGTATTAATCATATGAGCCACATCACTGACATAACTATAGTGAAACTTAATGTAATTAAACATTAGCTACAATGAAAAGGAAGCTAGCATATAAAATCATGCAGTCTTGACATCACATATACTTCTAAAAAACTGCTGAACACCTCTTTGTAGATAATGTTGCTTCTAGGACTAGTAGCACACTTTCCACTGTTAAGTATTGGGTTCTAGAACTCTAGAAGTAGCACAAACACATATTTAAACGTTTGTCCTCGACATTTGTTGCTTGTCATACAAACCATACCCTAAGAAATAACGCCATCATTTAAATCAAAACATGGTACATGGATTGGAATCATCAGTACCTTCAATGCATGTCTTTTTACCAATATGACTCCTGATGCTTATAACAACCCCAAGAAACAAAGACATGATATATATGTTAATGTGTCCCATTGCATGCTTATCTTTAATGACGATATGATTAGGGGCTTAAGACTAGCCATGTAAAAAATAACATCATATGAGTATATGTTCTGCATTTCCTCCCAGTAGTAACAGATATCACCCAATGTAGTATGAAGGCATCTAATAATAATTAAGTAACTAATTCAACCGACGTACAGGATGATTATTGGGTTTCTGTTGTCCATTAACACGATGCCGCTAATATGGATCATATGATGCATTTTAATAAGCAGATTTTCGACATATATGTAGCTTTGAACAAAATTATTTCGCATGTTCTTGATATTATGTCAGGTAATAACTGATAACCATGTATTGCTAGTGATGATGACCTATGTGCGACTACAAAAGACTAGATGTAAATGCAAATTATGAACCGGTGTGAATTCTTTTTTAATACATTGCAATTCTACGGAAGCCAAGTTACATTTAAGTCATAGTTAGCGCTGTAATCATATTGTAGTGTAACATAAACTTGCAACAAGACGCATAAACATTTAATAATAACTCAGATTTTTTGTTCTTGACGTTACAATTATCAGAAGATCATATCAATGAGAAGGCAGTTATTATAAAGATTGACATCCCTCTAACTGACATGATCGTTCAGACTTTAACGGGGCAAATTCCTTGTTAGGTATGCTTTGTCATGACAAGTAACATAAGTCAAGGTCAAACATCAATCATATAATGTGTCCCTCACACAACCAGTATTTACATATGCACAACTGTGTGAGAGTGATCAAGCTTGAGCAATAATAACGTCCATAATTGTATAATTTATACATGATTTCTATAGCTAATTATCTTTTTCTTGTAGCTAAAGTTGAAATTCTAGTTCTCCCTATTGTTGTTGAGTGATCTGATTACTCACTGACTTAAT
Organism: Tanacetum coccineum; assembly: GCA_026074375.1. Taxonomy (NCBI): domain Eukaryota; kingdom Viridiplantae; phylum Streptophyta; class Magnoliopsida; order Asterales; family Asteraceae; genus Tanacetum; species Tanacetum coccineum. The sequence goes on along the minus strand of BQNB010142042.1, from coordinate 3,752 downwards.
AAGTAGACTATCAATGTTATGATTTCACGTGTATGGAGTACTTTCAGTTCAAACACCAATCATATGATATTATCTCAACAAAATATTAGTAAATGAATGGAGAAGTTCAACTTATAGGTTGTTTAGTTAATCCTAAAAGTGAATTGAAATTCATGTCTCGTAAAAAATATATAATTTAAATCCAGCAACCTTCCATTCTTTAGTCCGTGTGTATATTGTATCAAGGAGACTTGTGTTTACATGATACAAAAATGCACGGGCATTTAATATGAAACAAGATAAAGATCACTGAAACATGAAACCTTTTCCCTTTCTATATCCAGACATCCATACAAGTGTCACTTTTGAGTGAGAGGGCTGTTTAACAGCTATGTGTTTAAAGTTATGCCATTAACTATGATAAAATCACGTGTCGTATTGTTATTATGTTTGGTTTATAGTTACATTTTTGGTAGTAATGCAATCTGTCCTATTTATATATTGGAAATGCCATAATATTAAAGTTAAAGATAACGCTAGAACAAATCAATGTGGCAATCAAAAAGTTTGTAAAATCGTAAACATTAACATGAAAATGAATGTTTCACTGTGAGGCATCTGCTTTTAACATTTGAAGACATATGAAACCATTCTTGTGCTATGTGGGAGCATCAACTTTTTGAAATAAAACCTTCATTTATATTTTAAGATTTAAGAAACACAAATACCCGCTAGTAGAAATTAGTTGAGCAATAAACATATAGGAAAAGATGAGCTGCGTAAGTCACAAGCCCTTTTACCACTAAGCCACCCTTGAGTGGTTTCCTAAAATAGTTTTGGCGTACACTACTATAACTAGGGGTGGCAACCGTATCGAGTTCGGGTTTGGCATGTTTGGGTAAATATTAAAAGGTGAGAGTCATATAAATATTTTGCATTACATGATAGATTTTAGTACGATATAAGCATAAACAACCATAAACTACTTTTTCGATACACAATATTATAGACGGTGGCCGTCTTAGCTTATTTGAAAATTTGATTAGCTGATTATGTATGGCTTATGAGCTTAATGAAACTGGGCTTATGAAGTTAAATAAGCAAAAGTCAAGTTAATAAGGTGAGTTTATGAGGTTGTCAAATTTTGAATAAAACTCTTAAGCACATCAAATAAGCTGCGTACACCATCATCGCGTAAATATAAACACCCAAACATAAATAATGGTAAAATTGTTTGCGCAATGAAATTGAATTTATAATCTTTGAATATTTAATTGGCCTGTTATTAAAAGAAAAATTTATGACCCAAAAAGAAATATAAGCTTTTTTTTTTCTTTTTTTTAAAAGAAAAAAAGAAATATAAGCTAAGTAGTACTATATTTAATTCTATAATTTAAATAAAAAAAAGATGAAAAAAAGAAGAAGAAGAAGAAGAAGAAGATTACAGGAACTTGAAGACCAATTTGAGCAATTGAATTCATAAGGTCTTCAACTTTTTGTTGGTCATTGGATCTTGTACGCATAAATGGTCTTTTTATTTGATTAAGCGGGAGCTCAACTATAACTGGTCCTCCTTTTGCTTGAGAAGAAGTTGGAACTGATCCTGAAAAACATATTTTAAATACTACTGTAGTAGAGTAGTGAGATTGTTGAGAAATTGAACCGAAAAGTAACAAACCATTAGAGGAAGCAGCAGCAGAAACCAAGGTTTTGGGGTTTCGTAAGGTCTTGGGAACTTGAAACTGAGGAGGAACAAAACTAGCCATTTTTTGTTTTTTTTTCTTTCTTTGGCTTTTCAGATATGTTTATTGGGACGGGGAATATGTGCTCCGAAATAACCAAAATCCTTAGACACTTATAAAGCCAAATAACCAAAATCCACACAAATATGAGTCATTACTAAAATTTACTTATGCTGCAAAAATTTGCACGTTTTGAACGTCAAGTGAATTTGTTTGCCCGTTAAGTTTTTCTATGCCCACACTAAGCGTGCCTTTTTGGTTTTTTGGTTTGCTCTCTTTGTTATTTGACATGTCAAACAAAAATAAAACGAAAATTGTAAATTTGAACTAGCAGGGTACCCTGCAATCATTATTTTTTGACGAACAATTTTTCCAATCATCATTTTCCGTTACAATAGCTTTACAGATAGCTAAATTTTTATGCTGGATAACTTTATGTATGAGACTATGAGCAACATATTTCATATAATAATAGCTGTAGCGTTGCTAGTACCAAAGCGGTTGTCGTGTCGAGAAATGAAAAGGTGAAGTGTTTCGCTTTGTATTATGCATACAAAAATCGCGTTTTAAAGTATGTTTGATTCTCCAAAACTTTATTTTAGATACACGTGACATTCACATTTTTCGTTTCCGTTTAATACATCTTCTTTTTTATATTTTGCGTTTCCAAAATTTAATAATCAAAATGAGAAAATGTGATCATAAATGTTTTTCGAGTCATATTTGTTGGAATGTGAACAAATATAAATTATATATGTCCGGAAATTATTCGAGCCTAAGGAGAAGCACAAGTTAATATGTAGAACAATGTATTTAATATATTAATATAATATATTAATTAATGTTTAAACAAACGATGGTTAAAGGTTTAACAATAATAAAATATCAGTTATTAATAGTTAAAAGACTAATATGCAGAATCGGGAGAAAAAGGAAAAGATTTGGTTTGTCCCCTTTTCCTTGATGGCCGAATATCTCCTTCCATATGGGAGGAGATTGCTTGTTATCCAACCAAGTTTATGAGGGCTATAAAAGGAGGACCAAGGGTGTTTTGAAAATAGAACTTGAAACCAAAAAACCTCTCCCTTGTCTCTTTTGGTATTCGGCCGGCCCCAAACCCACAATGGGGTTTCGGTTTTCTCCTCCTCCTTGTCGTGTGATCATACAAACAACCTTTAAGGTTTTGTTTTGTGATTTAATCTCAAGAAGATGTTTCGCGTGTTGATTGGATCAAAGACGAAGAGATCGTTTGTTTAAACACTATTAGTACTAGCATACACATTGTTTGCTAAGAACGTATTGTGTGTGGAAACTTAGAGAGATCATAATTTTGATCTTGGTGGTTCGCGTGGTATTATACACACGTGTATATTGAAGACGGCGTAACGTTTATTGCTACAAGCAGTCTAACGTTTCTTGTTAAAGGTATATATCTTCAATCCCTTGTTAATTATAAGTTCTATACGTGTTTGATCTTTTCGTTGCGTACTCGTGATATGTTTAACTATTAATTAGATCTAAAATCCCAATAGTGGCATCACGAGCCATCGTATATGAATTTGTAATTACAAGAATAAAATTGGACAAAAAAATTAGGGTTTTTGATTAATTTTTAAGCCCTTTTGGGCGTTTTATGCATCAAGATTTGATCTTTATGCATCACGATCCAATTTTTTTAGTTATTAAAATTAATTAGACGATTTCTAGGTTGTTTGGTATCCATGGTAAATACATGCATATTTTATCATGGAAAGATATATGATATTAATCATGTTAATTTTTAAAATTATTATGCAAATATGATGATCAAGACTTAAACATAGAACACTAAATTTATGTGGTTTTGATCCACGACTTTAAAAGCTAGGGAAGACCTTGGCAATGTCTTAATGGGGCCTTAAAAGTTAATTTATGTGCTATATGGTATGTATTTGTATAAGGCTTGCGCAATCGATTATGTCGATGGATGTGGCCGGAGTTTATAGGACGAAGGAGCCTTATATGAATACATACATGTTTTAATTATTAGAT
>BQNB010142041.1:0-17187 GCA_026074375.1 Tanacetum coccineum | reverse complement strand
AATAAAATTAAATAAAGAAAAAGTTAACAATTCTAAAAATATAAAAATGCCCAAATTTTACTGTTTATAATTAAAGTAATTAAACTAATTAAAATTAAACCTAATTTAATTAATTAAATTAAATAAAACTAACTGCTGTTATAACTAAAGGACTAATTGTGGAATGACACAAGGACTAACGAAGTAACAGGCTAACTAACCACAGGGACTAACACTTGTAACTTTAAAAGATGAAATTACACAAATGGTCCCTGAAGGAGAACCCCGATTACAATGTGGGTCCACACAGCTTATTAGACAAAACTTATAAAAGCAAACTTGAAGAGGGGCTTATGGGAAACAATTTTCATAATAAGCACTTGGTCTAAAACTCACTAAATAAGCTAGAAAATTAAGGTTTTGGGGACTGCAGGCTTAATAAGAGCTTATGGCTTATTTTCTTTTCTTTTTGAGGTTAAGCTGCACAATAAGCTATAAAACAATAAAGGGATAAGTTACTAGGCTAAGGGTACCCTATGGATAAGCTATGGTCTCTAATAAGCCCTAAGTTAAGCTGAAAAAGTAATAAGCTATATTAACTATTTATAAAAAAGACAGAAAAAGGTGAACTTTAAGGCTATATTAAGCTATATAAATAAGCTATCTAATAGAAATAAGCTGCTGAACCTAAAAGAACTACTTATAAGCTATGCTAAAAGGCACTAAGAACCTATAGCTTAATATAAAATAAGCTAGAAAAGGGGGCTTAGTTTTGGTGCTCAGCACCAGGGGAGGGTAAACAGTGGGCTTAAGGGCTTTTTGGGCTTATGAAAATAAGCTTATTTTAGCTTTTTAGTTAAAACCAAACAAAGACAGATGTCAAAAGGTGGTAAGTGAGCTTATTTCCAAAATTTGAGCTAATATGATAAGCTTAAACCTGCTGGTTTTGTGGCTTGAAATTAGGTGTTTTCAAAGAAATAATGGCATTTGCACACTACTTGTTGCTTGGTTATATTAAAATGACAGAGCAAAGGGGCTTGGGAAAGGCTATTTTATGACTAAATAAGCACAAGAAATGTATGCTTAAGCTGTCTAAACAGCTTAAGTTGTCTAACACACTTTTTCTTTATAAAAATTTATAGAAAGATTAAAGGTTCACAAAAACTTAATTTTTAACTAAAAGTTATAATTAAATTGGCTTAAATGAGCCCACACACTCAGCCAAAAGTTGCTGAGTGCACTTGACCCATAACAAACCCCAAATGACCCATTTTCAAGTGTAAACCAAACACCCCCTTATTTTATAAAAAACGTTTTTTTTTATGATTTTTAATAAATGGAAGGCTGAGAAAGGTGAGTACTAGTAATGTTTTAACAACCTTTAACACATTCTTATATGATTTAAACAGATTTAAAGAACTTAAATTAGACTTCAAATTTCGACAATGGCAATATCAAGAAAATTCTTATCTTTTTATTAAAAACCAAGAAACTTACAACATAAACTTTAAAAAAGATAACTGAGTACAATAATGTAAAAATAGAAAGACTTTGACTAAAATTAAACTAAAAAAAATAGGGTAAAAGGGTGTGTTGACTTCGGCTTGTTCTCTTTTCTTTTATAGCAGTCTTGGGAAGTGCCTTGGTCTTGGTTTGTGTTAGTTGTGTGTGTAAGAAGCTCAGCACATAATTCCCAGCCTTTGGATCACATTACAACTCATCTCAACCATTGGAGGACTCGGGTTTGCAAAGATTGCCAGGGTGGCAAGTTATAAGGGACAGGGTAAGTGGGTTTAGGTTAAGCTCATTAATGGGGAGTACTATGAGCATGGGGATGAGCTAGAATACCGTGGGAAGGGGCGGTTTGGGTTTGGCGGGAAGCGGTTAAGGTACACAGTGGATGTATCTGTTTAAACCGATCTATGAGGAAGAGGCAACAATGCCCCTTCACCTTTCCTTCTCTTTTCAATTTCTTTATAAGCCCACTTGCAGTTATAAATGAGTTTTAAAATAGACACAAGAGGTCCTCGTAGTTTTTATAACAAAAGAATTAAAAAGAGTTTGAATAATGGCAGAAACAGTCCCTCTGTTTTAATAAAAGAAAGAATTAAAGAATTGCAAATCTGCCCCTGGCTTTTAAAATAATAAAAGTTCTGCCAATTGGCAGTTTTAGTCCCTCTCTTCATTTTACCATTTTTTCCTTTATAAAACTTGTTTTAAAAATGATATTTTTAGTCCTTATTGTTTTATAAAAAGGATTAATGGGCCATAATTGGGCTTGGGTTTGGGCTATTAGGCCCATTGGGTTTGTAAAAGGGGTGGTAAATGAGCTTATTTTCAAAAGTTGAGCCATTTTGGAGGATTAAAAACTGCTGATAAAGGGGTTTAAAATTAGAGATTTTCAAGAAAAAAAAGTGCATACATGCACTTGACTTACTTGGTCAGTTTAATAAGGACAGAGCAAAGTGGGTGCTTCTTTGGCTATAAACAACAACAATGAGCACAAAAACAATGTGCTTAAGCTGCTTATGCAGCTTAAGCACTTAAACTTAAATTTGCTTATTGAAAATTGACAGAATAAGAAAGGTGGCTCAAAAACTTATTTTGACACTAAAAGTTATGGTTAAAGAGACTTGATACACCCTACACACTCAGCCAAAAGTGGCTGAGTGGTATTTATCCATAAAAAAACTCATATGACCCATTTTGGGGTCTTAACCAAACACCCCCTTATTTTATATAAAAAGGTTTTAAGCTGTTTTTTAGGTAAATGGAGGCAGAGATATTTGATTATAAGTAAAATTTAATGACTTTTAACACTTTTTTAAACCATTTGAATAGATTTAAACAACTTAAATTATACTTCAAATTTCGATAATAGTAATTTCACAAAAACTCTTAATTTTTATTAAAACTGCAGAATATTACAACAAAAGGCTTTTAAAATAAACTGAATATAGTAATGTAAAGCAAACTTAATTAAAATTATACTACAAAAGTAAAAACAAGGTGTGGTTGGCTTCGGCTTGGTTTCCTCTCTTTTATAGAAGTCTCAAAGACTCTTTGGCTCATGGGTTGAGCTTGTTGTGAGAGTGTGCAAGTAATCCAAGCAATCCTAGCCCTTTGTTGGCCTTCTCATTATCTCAGCCATTGATGGGTGCTTCGGGTTGAGTGAACTTGCCAGGGGAGAGGGTTATAGGGCCAATGGGTTGTGGGAAGTGGTGTAGGTGAGCTGGGAAAGGTACTTGAGAGGTGGTTTGGAGCTGAAACAGTGGGGAGAGGTGGTTTGGGTTTTGGCGGGTACGGGGGTGGTAGTACAAGGTGGTTAATTAATTAAAGTTAAAACAATATTATTAACTCGTACTTTGTTAAATAAAATGTATGTATTGTATCGTTCAGAAAATATTATTTTCGTTTACAATGCCATCGTTGTAAAAAAATGTATGATTTAATAATGATTTTTTTATTATTAATTTTATTGTTTTATAAAATGATTTGTATAATTTTAAAGTAATGCGCGCGGAGTTTTAAAACTTCATATCTTTATCGTTTCGACTCCGTTTTATAGTTTCTTTATGTCCACGCTCGTATTAAATGATTTTACAATATATAATTATAAAGTTTAACCCTGTATGAAACAGTAACTTTTACTGTTCATCACAGTTATATTTAAAAACTAAGTATTTGTAACTGATTAAATCATAATTCGTCTTCTATAGCTACGTTTCTCGAGATCACCCTTATGTCCGTGGTTAGTATTAAAAAAATTTATCAAAATTATTATCTTATAAAATTTAAACCACTGATGAACAGTAGCATTTACTATTTATAACAGTTTATAAAAATATTTTTTTTAGAATTAAATATTTATCTTGTAAACTACGTAACTTGTTCGTTATAATTCTGTTTTTCGAGTTCTTTATGTCCGTGGGTTCGTATTAAGGAAAATTATCAAAATATTATATTTATACAATTTATACCCTGATGAACAGTAACTTTTACTTTTCATCACAGCTTATAAAACTACTTTTATAAAGTTAATAATATGTAACTTGTAAATGTCGTAACTTGTTCGTTTATAATTTCGTTTTCGAGTTCCTTACATGCTCACGATCCTTGTAAAGAGCACTATTTTTATAAAATATAAAATATAGGATTTATATTTCGAATTCCAACAGTAGGTATTTAATTAAAATTAGGGTTTTCAATTAAATAGTTAGATTGTAATTATTTTTACTTAAAGATCTTGTACCGTAATTTCACCAAGTGTTGTACCATATTTTTCATATGTATTTAGTCCTTTAAATGTCCATGTCCTTTGTCCATATGAAATCATCAAATACTTTAAATAACTTAAAAATAAAACTAGGTGGTGATTAACTAATGCAACAAATATGTATACAATAGAAAATAAATGAATGAGTATTGAAAACTTTAAATAAGACCCCCCCCCCTTATAGGAGTCAGTAGGATGATGAAAACAAGATGTAAACCCTAATCAAGCCTTTAAAAACAAAACCCTAATCAGAAATTCCTAAATAAGTTTTCTTGATAAATCCTTGTTAAACCCGAATCCAAGCTTCCCAACACCTTGAGTAGTCTTAGGTAACCTTAGATTAAACACTTGAATGCTTGGAATACCTTGGTTGCAAAAGAAAATGAAACCCTAAAAGTTTATAGGTGTGCCGTGAGTTTGGAGTGAAATGGAGAGGGTTTTTGCTTTGGTTTTTCTTGAATGAATGTGTAAAAGGGTTAAGGACTTAGGGCTTTCATTATATAGCAACTAGGAAACTATGAAACTACCTAAATGAAAACCATGGGAGTGTATGGTTTTATGTACAAGTGTAAGAGACTTCTCCTCCTCCCTAGGAGGAGGGTGCGGCAAAAGAGACACCAAGGACAAGGGATTAGACAATTACTAGGAGGTTGGGTCCAAGTACAACTTTGTGTAAGGATTTACAAGTTGTAGGAAAGGTTTAATAGGGATTAATTCATTTATTTCATGGGTAAAAGTCCATGTCCGGTTCTAAGGTGATATAAGTGGGAAAAATAATTAAATTTTGAGTATTGGGTATAAACGTGGGTATTTGTTTAAGTGTAGATAGGTAAAGGTGCTTCCGGGTACGACCGAATGTAATTTATTGCGAAACGTAAGCGTTTTACGTAACCAACAAAAATAAATTATGAAAAGTTATAAATTATACCCCTAATAATCATATAACACTTGCTTGATGTAAACTTTAATTCGTTTGATGTCCGTTTACATTGATCGTTGATTTTTAGTTTACGCGATTTAACTATAAGATAATAATTAAAAACGAACGCGTGTTAGGTAAAAACACTAAAAATAAATAAAGGAATTTATTTAAGTTGAAAATAACCTGGAAAATGAGAAATGTTACAGTCTCCACCCGTTAGGAGAGCCTTGTCCCAAGGCTCAAGATGCAACATTCTTCGGAAGGGTGCAGGTGTTTTGGAAGTGTGTGCGGGATAATTTTCCGGACGTCTTCGCGTTACCACCGTGAAACTCAGGACCTCTCTTGGAGTTCCATCGAACTTTGATGATGGGAATACGACTTCGCCTTAGCTTCTTGATCTCACGCTCCAAGATTTCCACTGGTTCTTCAACAAAGTGGAGTTTCTTCATCATTGTGTATTTCCTCTAACGGTGACTGCCAATGGCTCGTCAGATATAACACTTCTTATAGACTGGATACATGAAATGTGTATGAAACCCTACTTAATTGTTGAGGTAGTTCGAGTCTATAAGCAACGGTTCCCACTTTGGCTAACACCTTGAAAGGTCCGATATACCTCGGGTTCAACTTTCCCCGTTTTCTAAAACGTACGACCCCTTTCCATGGTGACACCTGTAACATAAGCGATCACTAAACTGAAACTTAAAAGCTTAGCCTCCATCGCATATAACTCTTTCTGGCGTTCAGAGCAGCTTGCATTCTCTGCTTAATTTGGACAATCTTCTCGGTTGTTTCATGAACAAGTTCTGGACCGGTGAGCCGAGCATCTCCGACCTCAGCCCAACACACAGGTGACCGACACTTTCGGCCATAAAGTGCCTCGAATGGGGCAGCTTTAATACTAGCGTGGTAGCTATTGTTGTACGAGAATTCAATCAGCGGTAAGTGTCCTTCCCAACCATTCCCAAAGTCTATCACGCAAGCGCGTAACATATCTTCAAGAGTTTGTATGGTCCTTTCGCTTTGTCCATCAGTCTCCGGATGGTATGCGGATGGTATGCCGTACTCATATCCAGCCGAGTACCCATAGCTTTCTGAAATGACCTCCAGAAATTTGACGTAAACCGGGGGTCACGATCACAAATGATCGAGACTGGTATCCCATGTCTTGTGACCACTTCTTTCAAGTACAGTCTTGCTAGCTTGTCCATAGGGTCAGTTTCCCTCATCGGTAAAAAGTGTGCAGACTTAGTGAGTCGGTCTACAATTACCCATATGGTGTCGTTTCCACTTTGCGTTCTTGGGAGTTTGGTGACAAAGTCCATAGTGATATTTTCCCATTTCCATTGAGGAATCGCTGGTTGTACCAGTAAGCCAGATGGTTTTTGGTGTTCGAATTTGACTCTTAAACATGTCAAACACTTGCTAACATAGGTGGCAATGTCAGCTTTTATGTTAGGCCACCAGTATAGTTGCTTCATGTCTTGGTACATTTTATCGGAACCCGGGTGAACAGAATATTTCGACTTGTGAGACTCATGCATAATTGGAGCCCTTAGGTCACCATAGCGAGGCAACCAATTTCTCCTTCCTGGGTTTTTCTAGGTCCTTCGAATTCTCAATCAACATACCTCCTACGTCTTTGGACTTGTGGTTTTATGGTTTTCTTGCCTCAATCTGAGCCTCCAAAATCCGCTTGGGAAGGTCCAAACCGATAGTCATAACTAAGGCCCGAACCCGTAATGGCTTTACTCGTTCCTTTCTGCTCAATGCATCGGCCACTACTTTTGCTTTTCCTGGGTGATAGCGGATTTCACAATCATAATCACTAAGCAATTCCAACCAACAGCGCTGTCTCATGTTCAATTCCTTCTGATCGAGGATGTGTTATAAACTTTTATGGTCAGTGAACACTGTACACTTTGTCCCGTACAGATAATGCCTCCAAATCTTTAGAGCATCTAACCAACAGCGCTGTCTCATGTTTGTAATTCCCTTTCTGATCGAGGATGTGTTGTAAACTTTTTGAGTTGTGTTCAGTGATGATCATGGTCACTTTGTCCTCGTTTATCAGTTATTGCCTCCTATTTAATTCTTATGCATGAAAGTTGTAATACTTCTACTGCGCCTAACTGCCAAAAATAATGAGTGGTGCTAATTGTGTCTACGTGGTGAGTTTGTTGTCGTGGTATGAGAGTAGCTTGTTCCGGGGCGCCCGACATCCAGAGAGACCCATAATAAGGTGTGGTGGGTGAATTAATATCATATGATGTATTAAATATAATCTCTGTTGGTCATTTTTTTTTTGGATTTTTTGTCTTTATCTTATTTGTTGTCTAATTTATTCCTATTAAATTTATATTTTTCTTATCATCTTCTACCCATTTTTACTAAATGACATATTACATTTTTAAGTATTTTTAAAAATTGTTGCGGGTTATTATAAATAACTATATCTAAATAATTTAATTACGCGACATGGTAATATCTCATGTAAATGAGCGTCTTGCCACTTAGTCGGATCACTGATCACTGATCTCCTTTGACCTATCCATGATGTGTTGGTTTATGGGAAGTTAGTCAATGATCGCTAAGTACATCCATATTATTCTTGTGCTCCTGAATTTATCTCCCTCAAACCTTCCCCAATCTGTAGATAAATGCTTTAATTGCTCCCCCCTCTCACCCCCCTATTCCCCATAACCCACATCACCTAACCCCGCTTATCCCTGACCTCCACCTCCCCCCCCACTCATCGCCCCCCCCCCCCCCACACCTCCACCCCATCTCCCACACGCTCCGCTCCCCCTCCCCCAGCCCAACCCCATGGTCAGAGTATCCTCGGCTAGAATTGGATGCACTACACAACTCTTTAGCTTTATCATCTGATTGATTGCTTTGTCCTTTATGCCTTGTCACTAACAGATATTTTCCAATTAAACTTGATCTTATTTTTGTATGTTCGAGACTTTTGTCTTTTTTGTGCTTGGACGTAGATCTTTTGATGAAATTACTTCTTCAATGGAATTCTATCTGGTAGTAGCACCTGCATAGTCGCCACAAAAATTGACGAATCTGTCCAGATTCTGCAGCCATTAGGTCGTATGCCAAGTATCTTTACGGATTTCTCAATTTTGGCAGGATCTACATTTGAATACCCTTGTATCTGTATCGTTCGAATTATGTGACCAAGTGAACAGTGTGATTTAGGGATCCAGTTTCGCAATTTAGAGAGAATTAATGGTCATATCAATCTGCTCTCTCAGTTATGTCAGAACTACTAAGATTGTATCTTGATAGTGGTGTTCTCGTTGAATGCTCTAGACTTGGTCATTATCGGAGTAATTCTCTATGAATATCGTCAGACATTTTGACAAAAATCGTGGGTGCATCTGTTTTGGGTTTGGAGATACTTCTATGTGTTTCTAGGAGATCCATTATAGTATCAGAGTGTGGCGGGTGGGATTTATCCCTTTGGGATAGTAGTATCGTGTATTTTGCGATGTATCGGGCGTGATTGGGGCTTAGGGGTCTGGAGAGCCGTGTGGCAGGGAGAGAGGGGTATGTTATGGAGGTTCTCACGCAGGTTAAATGTGGGTGTTGTGGGTTTGGGGGGATTGCATAGGGGCGGGTTGGCGAAGGCGGTGGATGTTATATTTCGGTTGTATTGTGGGTGGGGAGCACACAGACAGCATGGGGTTTGTGGTTGCTTGGGTTGATGGTCTTGTTCATGGGGTGAGGTTATGAGTGTGTGGGTGATTAGGATTGCCATTGGTGTGGGTGTTGGATTTCTGATCCGGAGGTGAGTCGTGGGGGGGTGGTCGGGCTTAGGTCGGCCCGGGTCTTGGGCATGACGGGGGGGGTGGGTTGGCAGTAATAACCGGCAATTCCTAGGGGTGGTGGGGGGAAGTTGTGGGGGGTGGAGTTGTATGTTCTAGTAAAGGGTTGGGTAGGGGGATGTGGGTTTGGGTGAGGTCGTATCGTGATTCAAGGTGCAATCTGACGAGAGGGGAGATGGTGGGGCGTACTGTTGGTTAGTGATAGGAGGGCGGGTGCGGTTGGGAGGGAGGTTTTTAAGCCCTGGTGACTTGGTGAGGGATGGGGTGTCGTGCGTGGGGGGTTGGGGAGTAGTGTGGTATTTGTGTGGGGAGGAAGCGTGTTGGGGGGGTTGGGGGCGTGAGGCTATCGGGTGTTATTTTGGTTGCTGTATCGTGGTGCTAGGGGGGGGGGGTTAAGCTAGAACGATAGTTCTTCTGGTTCGGGGGGGTGTGCTTTGAATGGTCGCGGGGGGTGTTAGTAGCGCTGTTAGTGTGAGGGGTATAATCGGGGGTCCGGGGGGGGTGGAAGCGTATTAGGGGCGGCCGAGTAGGTGCAGGTTGGTTGCAGAGAGCTGGCGAGTGGTGGATGTGGGTCTGGGCGTCGCGGGTGGGATGGGTGGTGGGCGGTGTCAGTAGGTCTGCGGCGTGGTAAGGTGGTACTAGTGGATGGTGGATTTTGTGCGGTTGGGGGTCCGGGCGTGGACTCTGGTGGGGGGTGAATTTAGGCTTTAAGTTTTTTTTTGAATTCCATCTTAATTTTTGGTTTTTATTATTGTGTTTTTATATTATATAATATTTATAAACCTTTTATTATTTTAAAATATTATTAAATTATACTATTTTAATAATTACATTTATTACTACTTTTTTTAAAACACTATTTCATTATTAAATAAATTCATATTAAATTCCATCTCACACGCTCACACGCTCCTCAATTAGTTTGCAATAGCGATCTTTGATAGTATGATACTATCGAGTACCTATGAGAAAGAGTTGCTTGTGAGATTATATCGAAGTAAGAATCATCATAATCCCTGGTGAAGAGAGAGGACTATCTAGTATTAGAGATATTCTTACATCGGTACTGAGCACTCCCCGCTATCCTATTCCCAAATGTGTACCTGCTCGGTGAATGACCAATTGCCTAAACACCTCACCCACAGTTCGAGAATTCCGAGATCCCTCGCACATCATCTCTATCTTGCACCGCAACAGAAGACGCCGCGCAGCTCCCCCTCCCTAGCCGTCGCCGCCTGAACTCGCGGTCCTATATTAACCCCGATGCTTCAGTCTGCCCTAAGATTCTTGGCCAGTTGTCGGTTTACGACATATTCTTTCATTATCTGGCCACGAAGACCGGCTTTACGATAAGCGTGCCGTTGCGTACTGGCGCACCTGTAGCATCTTAGGTATTATAAATCGAGTGTTTGAAATTTCCACTGGCGGTACCTAGTTGTGCGAATACCCGGCAAGCCTCGGAAACTACCTCAGGAAAGGTGATTGGAACTTATTGGTACTTCTTCAAGTTGATTCTCCTTCGACTTGTCTTCCGCCTTTTTCATAGTAACTTGTGCTAGAAAGATAGGACATTGATAAGTGTAGATTACACATATCTATTTATGCTTAAAAAGGCCCAAATAAACCCAAAACGGATCAAAAATGGCAAAAATGTGCTTGTATCTGAGTTTTATGTGTGCAGGTATGGATATGTCAAATATTGCAAGAAATCAGTCAAAAACGAACACGAGAACGGATGAGTGATCAAGAAGCTAAAGAAATCAAAGCCGAAGCCAGAGAAATCATGCCTCAGCCTTCTACAGTCAATTGCAAGAAACCACAGTCAACCAAAGCCCATCTCTATTGTTTTATAAACATGAGGGCTGAATATGCAATTTGCCCAAAGTGGTTTACAACTGAAATAGTGCTTGCCCAAACACAAGGGCCAAAGATGCAATTGCCTCATAGTTAAAAAAAGGCGCGGGTCTAATACCGGGTCAAACTACCCACTTGCCCCCTTTTTAACCAATCACAGCCAAGCCCCCAACCCAATTACCCGAATCATAACCCGACCATTAACCCGACCTAACCCGGGTGAGATATAACACAAATACAGTCACTGTTCACCAAACGCACCCCCAATTTGGATTAAACAAAACTCACACACACAAGAACACTTCAAGAACACCTAAACCCTAGTTAATAATCCCCTCACCTCCTACCCTAATTAACCATGGGGTTAATATCCTCCTCACAACCCGTAACCCACCCATCGCTTTCAATTAACTATCAACCCATGCCAACCCATTCCACCCTGGCAAATTGAGATGATTCGATTGGGTGATGTGACGTGTGTGCGTGTGTACACTCACATAACTAGCACACCAAGCCACATCATCGATCCGGGTTTATACACAATCTCATCTACGGCTTACGATCAAGATCAAGGAGAGAGAAGAAATGGAGGGTCAAGATGCGAGAAGAAGGACCTAGAAGCTCAAGGATTTGGGTATAAATACCCGGCTCATTCCAACTTTGGGAGGTGTTAATTTTTAGTGTTATTTTTTTTAGAGTTAATTTTCGTGTTTAAATTTTTAGGTTAATCTTCTTATTGTAATTTTTTATTGTCTTTCTTTTAATGTATTGATGTTGTTTCGAGTTGTAATAGCCAGTTAAAATCATTAATAAAATTTTATTTCATTTATAATCGTGTTCTCTTTTATTTACTTCTGCAAATTCGAACTTGTATTTTTGTTTGTTTGTTGAAATCGAACAAGACATTGACACTCTTGGAATTGGATGGCTGCTGGGTGTTCAATGGGGTGTAGTGCTGAGGGTCAGCTTATAGGTTAGTTTTAGGTTGTGTTTTTGATAAAAGGGCTTATGTGAATAAGCCATAAGCCCTACTCAGCTTATTGTGTTTCCTGTTTAAGCTGGAAACAAAAGGTACTCTTTATTTTCTTTAAGCTTCATTAAGTTTTATTATTGTCTATTTCATTCTGTTTTCTTAATTAAGCTTTTGATTCTGTTAATGGTTAGTTGATAAGCAGTTAGATAAGCTGCATTGAGTAAGCAGTTTTTAGTTTAAAAAGTTAAATCAATCTTGTGGTTTGAGGAGTTTGCTTAATCATTTTAGGTTGTAGTGTGAATGATAATAAGCTGCTGAAGCTTATTAGTTTTCCTTTGCTTATTTAGCTTATTTAAAAAAAAAAAAAATAGAGTTAAGTTTTAGATTCTTAAAAAAATTAATAAGCTAATTTAACTGCATAAAGGATGCTGGTTGTTGGATTTGAATTAATGCAGGGATCTGTTTTGTAACTTTTGAAAGTTTCTGTTAGTAAAAGCTTTTCATAGTTAGTCCTTTTTATTTACACCGTTAGTCCTTAGTTTATTACATCGTTTGTCCTTTCGTTAGTTTAAATATTAGTCTTGTTAGTCCCAAGTTAAGGGACCACTTCTGTCCTTTAATCGATCTTTGTGTGTTTTATAAAATTTTAAATTTACCCCGCCTACCCTCTACTTTCGAAAATGATGCTTTCGGCCCATGTGTTTGTGTAGATTTAGTTTAAGTTTTATAAAATTAGTTTAATTAAATAAAATTAGTTTTTTTTAATTAGTTAAATTAGTTTTTAATAAATAGTTTAAAATTAGGGCTTTTAATAAAATTAATTTTCTGCATTTTTTTTCTCTTTATAAAAAGTATTTTTATATAATTTTTAGTTTAAGTTTATTATTTTTAAAAAATTAATTTTCAAATTTAGTTTCAAAACATTTAAATTTTCAATCCTTTAGTTTTTTTTTTAATTTTAAACCTTTTAAATAGAAAAATTAGTGATAAAAAAAAAAAATGTTTTTCTCATCTTTTTAAGTAAATATAGGATTAGAGTTTTAGCTTTAAAAAGTATTTTTCCTCCTAATTTTATCAATTAAATTTCTATTTTTAGGATTTAATTTAGATTTATTAAGTGTTTAATTCATATAAAATCCAAAAAGCTTTTAAAAAATATTTTCTTTTTCCTAAAATTTCTTTAGGCATTAATTTGAGTTTAGGAATCCTAGTTTACATTTTTAGTTTTAAATAGCATTGTATCTAAATGTCGCAAATTATTTTCGTAATTAGTTTAAATTTGTTATATTAGTTTGTTATAAATGTGCCTTTAATTTTTAGTAGTATAATTTAAATCAAAAATATCTCTTTTCTTATCAATCAGGATCCAAATTAAACTGAGGTTTCCCTTGCACGAGTCATTAGGGGGGGGGGAAACGACCCGTGATTCATACTTATCCGGTTTAATATACGTATTTATATATAATTATTTTATATTTTGAGAGTGAATATTTTATCAAGGGTAACGTGGTAACTATCTTATTATACTCTACGAGGATATATAATTTTATATTATATTTTACGTGTGTGTAAACGGCACATCAGTTTTTTGGCGCCGCTGCCGGTGGACTTGTGTAGCGATTCCTTCGTTATTTGTGTTATGTCGATTGGTTAAATCCTTCGTCTCCGAAAGTTAAATTTTTGTCATAAATCACAAAAAAAAAATCTAAAAAACTAATAAAATATAAAAAGTAAAAAATCATTTCCTGTTCTTTTTAAGTATAAGTAAAAGATAAAAAAAAAATAGAAAAATCAAAAATATAAAAAAATTGTCTTAATTCAGAAAATAAAATTCACCAAGTTGGTTAACGAACACCAACAAATAATATCTTCCATTGAGATATTATCATTTCAATTTCCGGTGAACTTGCAATTGTTCCCAATTCGTAATCAAAGATTTAACACTTGCCTTTTGTGTCTCTACGACGTACGGCTCACCTTGAAAAGCAATTTTCAAGAGCTACCGTGAAGTAGTTGATTATTTGGTTTAAGTCTCTTTCGTGTAACCGTTTAAAATTCATTGCTAAAAAAAAAAATATATATATATATTATGTATTATTTTCAAAACCTAAAAATATTCTTCTTTTTCTTCTTATCCGTTTAATTCTTTCTTCTTATCCTCTCAACGATCTGATAAAGAGTACTATTTTTATAAAATATAAAACATAAAGTTTATATTTCGAATTTCAAAAATATATTATATAAGTCCATTAGGGTTTCTAATTAAACAAGTAATTTACAATCATTTTATTTTAGGAACCTTGCTCCATTATTTTACCAGTGTTGTCCCCTCTATTTCACATGTATTTAGTCCACTAATTGTCCATTCCTTTGTCCATATGAAAAACCATCATTATACTTTATATAACTTTATAGTTAAAACTAGGTGGTGATTAACTAATGACACTATATGAAAACAATAGGAAATTAATAAACGAGTATTAAAACTTTAAAATAACCTTATAGGAATCAAGTAGGTTGATGACAACACAGATGTAAAACACAATCAAGCCTCCAAATTCAAAAAAACCCTAATCAAGAAAACCCTAAATATGTTTTCTTGATAAATCCTTGTTAAACCCGAATCCAAGCTTCCCAACACCTTGAGTAGTCTTAGGTAGTCTTAGGATGAACACTTGAATGCTTGGAATACCTTGGATGCAAAAGAAAAAATGAACCCTAAAAATTTAGGTGTGCGTGGGTTTGAGGGTAATAAGAGAGGGTTTTGCTTTGATTTGTTGTAGAAAGAGTGAAAGGTTGTGGTGGGACTAGTTACCGTGCTTTTTATTTTTTTTTTTTTAGCAAGTGGGAAACCATGGAACTAGCTAAATGAAAACCATGGGAGCACATGGTAATGGTACAAGATTGTAAGAGACTTCTCCTCCTCCCTAGGAGGAGGGTGCGGCAAAAGAGACACCAAGGACAAGGGATTAGACAATTACTAGGAGGTTGGGTCCAAGTACAACTTTGTGTAAGGATTTACAAGTTGTAGGAAAGGTTTAATAGGGATTAATTCATTTATTTCATGGGTAAAAGTCCATGTCCGGTTCTAAGGTGATATAAGTGGGAAAAATAATTAAATTTTGAGTATTGGGTATAAACGTGGGTATTTGTTTAAGTGTAGATAGGTAAAGGTGCTTCCGGGTACGACCGAATGTAATTTATTGCGAAACGTAAGCGTTTTACGTAACCAACAAAAATAAATTATGAAAAGTTATAAATTATACCCCTAATAATCATATAACACTTGCTTGATGTAAACTTTAATTCGTTTGATGTCCGTTTACATTGATCGTTGATTTTTAGTTTACGCGATTTAACTATAAGATAATAATTAAAAGCGAACGCGTAAAACTCTAAAAATAAATAATGGAATTTATTAAAGTTGAAAATAACCTGAAAATGAGAAATGTTACACATGAGAATAATAACTAAACACACATTTCGACACGTGGTCGGAAAATCACCAATTTAATTAATAACAGTTCTCGTATAAAAGTAAACGCGCGTTTTAATGTTTTGAATCATATAACCGATGTTTGTAAAGCTTTTACAAAAGTCATGATTTCATCTTATAGTCGGGAATTTATAAAATAATATTTTATAAATTAGTATATCGTTTCCTTGACGGTTGTAGCTAAAATAGTTATCCCGTTTGTAAAAGTATAGTTTTTCCACTTAATCAATCAATGTTGCAATACTCGCGTGTTTCAATTTCAATATATATGTATATAAACGAAATCAAAAATAAGTAAAACCAACCACACCCTAACTGCTAAGCCAAACGCCCCTAACTGCACAACCAAACGCCCCTAACTACACAACCAAACGTCACTAACTGCACAACCAAACGCACCCTAACTGTTGTTAACCCAAACGCACCCTTATGGTGAAACTGCTAACCCAAACGCACCCGTTTGGTTATTTTGTTAAACCAAACGCACCTGTTAGCTTTTTTCGTTCACCCAAATGCCCCTTTTACAGTTTTCTGCACAACCAAACACCTCTACTGCTGATATAATGTAACATTCCATATTTTTAGGTCTTTTGCAACGTCATCTATTTTACTAATAATTTATTTTTCTTTCTCGTACGCGTTTACTTTTATTTTTAATAGTTAAGTTAAATCGCGTAAGTCAAAAATTATCGTTTAGCGTAAACGGACACCAAACAAATAAATGTTTACATCAAGCAAGGGTTATATAATTATTTTGAGAATAATTATTAACTGTGTTCATTTTATTTTTATCGGATACGTAAAGTGTATACGTTTCGCGATAAATTGCGTTTAGGCACTCCCGGAACCACCAAAACTTTTCTACGCTTCAACAAATACCCACATTTATACCCAATACATAAAAATTACTCAACAACATCACATATATCTTATTTTGGCCGAAATTCTTGCAATGTATTCAAAGATATAAGAAAATTTTCCAACTTTGGTCAAATGTACAACTATTGTAATTAATACCTAGCCATACTTTGTTTATTTGACCAAAGACCTTGACCAAGAACCCTTAAGACCCTCTTTTATGTCTCTTTGACTAATCTTATGTCATATATACATGCATGCATTGAGATAACAACATACAACTCTTTTACACTTAGTAAAATTTTCACAAAAACTTCTCTTTTTCTCTCTTTGAGCTCACGGCAAGAATCAAGCACACAACCAAATCCATAGCAATTTTTCTACAACCCATACACTCCTATACACATCCATTATAAGACATTCTAGGGTATTTCCAAGCATTGGCTAAGCATTTTCAAGTAATAATCAAGAAAAGGAAGACTAGGGTTTTATTAAGTAAACAAGGGTTTTCTTAAGTGCAAGCTTGGATTTTAGGGCTAAATAAGGGTTTAGCATTTGTTTGTCACCATCATCATTCATCATAAGGTCTACTTTAAACCTTTATGCTTTCATTTTATAAATTTTTATGTACATGATGTGCTATATAGTGAAATCACCATTAGGATATGTTTAACTTGTAAACATAGATTTTTCTTGTGAATATAGTTTTATGAACTTATACACATGTTTTATGGATAGTAATATGAAGTTATAAATGGATACATAAGTATTTTACAATCTTAATTAAGCTTAAAAAGTGTTGATGTAAATTAGGGTTTTTAAAAGTTTCTTAATATGTTTCAAGTAAAAGAAATACAAGTGACATGTTAAGGTTAATTATGGACCTATAGTAATGATATATGATCATTAAAATAAGGATACAACAAGATGAGAAGACTTGTATACTTATGGTTATTATGTAAAAAGTATAAAGTGGTAAAACATAAAAAC
>BQNB010142040.1:0-17187 GCA_026074375.1 Tanacetum coccineum | reverse complement strand
CATATTCAATGGAGATCTCAATGAGCTTGCATAAAGAAATACATGCCTTTGTAGAGTTGAACACCTCATAATGAGCTAATGTATGCAAGCGTAATGCTTGTGCTAGTAGAAACTTAGCTGATCCTTTGGTTAAAACTAACATCCAAATTAGAATATATATATATATATATGCTCCGGTTCCATTGAGAAGGTTTTTATTTTGAGAAGATTGAGAAATCTTCGTTTGAGAAAATTGATTCATATTTTTTGATTTGATTCATAAGTAAACATCATTTAATAGTGAACCGAATCTATAAATAACAAATTTGATTCACAAATCATTGTTAAAATCGAGTTATGGTAATGATTCATTAAACTTGTACAGATGATTCAGTATTGTACTTATATCGCAAAATCGAGTGATTTTTAACATTGATTCAAAAAAAAATTGCACATTTTAGATTATAATCATATTAAAATGAGTTTTACGCTTGAAAAACTTGAATCAAAGTTACAAATCTATCGTTTTTGAAAATCTTCTCAATCTTCTCAAAATAAAAACCTTCTCAATCGATCCGGCTTCTACGTACAACATCGTGTATATATATTTACATACATAATAATTCATGTTTTTATTTTGATATTAATAATCTTGTTCATATATATGTTGTACTTTTAAACTGACAGAAAACTCCTTTCAACCGATATATTATTTTAGATATAAAGATTTAAAATTTCTATATTAAAGGGTATAATGGTAAACAGTGAATATCTATTTTATTATTTAAAATTTCGTTTCTTAAATTCGTAAATTTTAGGATACTAAATTTTTTTACTTTTTTTCAGCAATCAAATTTTCAGAAATTAAGAAAAAAACTAATTTTTCTATTGTTTTTTTTGCAACCAACAAGTTTTTGAGAAAGTGAAGTGCATATATGTCTTTTAAGATTTTTTTTTTTACTTTTTTTTGCAGCAGTCAAATTTTCAAAAATTAAGAAAAAAACTAAGATTGTAACATGTTTAACAATAATTTTTTGTTTCAAAACTTAATTGCATATATGTTTTTAGTATATACTCTTCTAACTTTAAAGTTTAAAACTAACCATAGAAACATTATACATCTTAATTCAAAATTTATAAAAAGTCAATCTAAATATCATACACAAAATTTGATAACAAATGAAATACAATAAAAAAACATGTACGTATAAAAAACTTGTGATTATCATCAAATACAATAGAACATGCGCGCCATCCAAAAACATATATGCAAGTCTTTCAAGAACATGTATGCATGTTTTCAAGAACATGCAAGTCTTTCAAGAACACGCGCGCTTTTCCAACTTGTGTGCACGCCTGCCAAAAACATGTATGCGCGACTTCAAAGAACATATATGTACTTCGAGTTTCTCATCAAACTCTTTATAACATATACGCACGCCTTCACAAAACATACATGCACGCCTTCAATAATTATATTTTTTCAAATGCCGCTATGTGTGTGTCCACTTCTTCATTGATATCATCATCTTCAGTAATCATCTGGTACAACATAAAACAAACCTAAAAGATTAAATTTACACAAATAATTCAAGTTTTATTAATAACATTATCCAATAACAAAACATCAGTTTGATCAATTTTATGTAAAAGTAATAATAAAAGTGGTTGTACCTTTTTAATCTAACAAAATTAATATGCGAATCGGTAACCGAATATTAACCCCACGTTCAATCAGAGTTATCACTAGTTGATGCTAAACACTCTTGTTGATCTTGACGATCCACACAATTAATTAGATAAAACAAAGAGACAATTAATTAGATAAACAAGGAATCATCATCAGCATCATCTACTTTTTCACTTTTAATCTGTGACACTTCGACTGCTGTATGCATAATTGTAGTAACAAATTCGAAATTGATGAATGTTTAAAGCTTATTATCACTATATTATATTCGCTTAAATTCATTATTATAACATAACATTAACATTTAGCAATTTTCTTTCCAAAATCTCTATAATACATTAATCAGACTATACATAATTTATTTTGAAAACAATATTTCTTTCAATTAATTTCAGAGAAAATATAAATTATACAAACCTGATCCTTTCAGATCATGATAACGCCTGGACCGTTTAATGTGTATATACCATAAATCGAATATCCAATCGGAGATTATAGGGGAGAGGTCGGCAGTTGTTTTTGAAGATGGGAAGAGTTCGGTGGTGTTTGTGAAAAAGTAAATAAGGTAAACCCCCTTTTAGGGGTGGATGCTATTTGTATTAAATTTTGCATTTAATTGAAATTATATGTATTTTCAAAAATGCCATTTTGCATTGATATGTTGTCATAGTTATTTTTCTGTGTAAAAAGATGTGGTTTGTCGGGTTCTTTCACTAAGAATGGTACTGAATAAAAAGTTTATACACTATAGAATAATATATATATGTAATATATAGCTATATAATATTTAATAGTAATACTATATTTTATATATATAGTTGAGACCAAATAAACAGACTTTTATCATAAAAAAATTAAGAAAGGATTTTTTACCTTTGATTTAAATTCAACGTGTAGATTAACTATCATCTTTAACTAACTAATTGGTAGAGTAATAAAAGTAATTTCCCAAATATCTCTTCTAACTAACCTTTTTTAAAAATAAATAATAATTAAACATTTATTTAAAAAAATCAATTACTTGATTTTAAAAAACCCATCTTCTTCCCTCGTAAACCACACATAAACACACACATATCACTCAAAAATCAATGGATTTTCGCATTAAAAAGGGGATTTTTCACAAAATCTTTAATCCATGTCACGCTAATCTTCAATCCGTTCCCCAATATTTGATCGAATTAGGGTTTGTAACACCAATCGGGTTAAAATCAATGGATTGTTCATCGTCGATTTTAAGCTCAATATAGTTACCAATTAATAATGGTAACAATCAAGGTATGTATTTTTTTGTTAAAATCGATTTCGGTTCGACATCAGATAAAGCTTTGTTGTTCTAATTTAGTGTATGTGATAATAAATTTGTGTTATTTTTTTCTTTGATATGTAAATTAGGGTTAATTTGATTTTTTTAGTGTAATTTGATGCAATTATGTTATTTTGTGGTGAATTTTCAGAAAGATTAGTGTTTTTTTGGTAAAGAATGTTGAGAAGTTAATAATCAAACATAGCACTTACAGTCCAATAAATGAAAAGCCTTGGGGCATTATCTTTGTGCATGATTGGGATAACCTCTCATTACATAAGCTATATATAAGTAAATTCTTAAATATAGTAAGGATATTTTGTATCCAACTTACATGCCAACCAGTTTCAACAGTGTTGACACCATGATTAGGAACATCAACAATAACCCAAATTTGTGGAATGCTAAAATCATCCCCAACAACGTTTTGTGCCCATACATTTAACCGTGCCTCTGCTCCGTAAACTTTTCTTAGTGTCACATATCCTATTGCATGCTCAAAACATATTATACCAAGATATTAAATTGTAAAGAATTATACTGTGATTTGTGTTTATCCTTTCATTTGATTACCAAAAACTTACCTCATGACCATGTGAATCCTTCTCTGAAAAAATAAAATAAACGTCTGCAACTCATTTGATAATTAATCAATCAATCCGATTCAATAACATGTAAGTTCATTTAACCGGTATTAGGGCACTTATCTATGAATTTGGATGTATATAAAATCTAATTAGGGAGTATATCTTCAAAATTTAATTATGAAGTATATCAAAAAAAATTATCAAAAAAATTCAAAAATTCTAAATGTGTGTCCATGTCATCAATGTGTCCATGTCATCATTGAGGTGGCGTCTAGTCACTAAATCATATTTATCCACTCATAGTTAGCCCCATATATATATTATAGATATATATATATAGTTGAGACCAAATAAAAAGACTTTTTATCATAAAAAAATAAGAAGGATTTTTGACCCTTGATTTAAAATCAACAGTGTAGATTAACTATCATCTTAACTAACTATTAGAGGGTAAGTAATTTCCCAAATACTCTTCTAACTAACTTTTTTAAACAAATATAATACTTAACATTATTAAAAAAATCAGTTACTTGATTTTAAAAAACCCATCTTCTTCCCTCGTAAACCACACATAAACACACACATATCACTCAAAAATCAATGGATTTTCGCATTAAAAAAGGGGATTTTTCACAAAATCTTTAATCCATGTCACGCTAATCTTCAATCCGTTCCCCAATATTCGATCGAATTAGGGTTTGTAACACCAATCGGGTTAAAATTAATGGATTGTTAATCGTCGATTTTAAGCTTAATATAGTTACCAATTAATAATGGTAACAATCAAGGTATTTATTTTTTTCATTAAAATCGATTTCGGTTTGACATTAGATAAAGCTTTGTTGTTCTAATTTAGTGTATGTGATAATAAATTTGTGTTATTTTTTTATTTGATATGTAAATTAGGGTAAATTTGTTTTTTTAGTGTAATTTGATGCAATTATGTATTTTGTGGTGAATTTTCAGCAAGATTAGTGTATTTTGTGTAATTTGTTTAAATTATGGATTAGTGATGAAAGTTGAGAAACATTAGTGTTGTTATTGTAGATTGATGCACAAATTAGTATTATATACTCAACATGTAAGCTTGAGTTATTAGTGTGACTTGATCAAAAAAATATTTATTTTTGATGCACAAATAACATGTATTGGTGTATCATTAATTTTAGTTATTAGTGTAATTTTTTTTATTAGTAGAATCTGATGCACAAACTATAGATGTTGATCAACAACAAATGGTCAAAACATTAGGTATTGTTCGTTTGACAGATGATGGGGTAAAGTTTTACAAACCGGATGTTTAACCATTGAAGGGTAAATTGTATAACACATTAGAATATATATATATATATATATATATATATAGGGATGGGTTCTAGAGAAAATCATATTTTGCTGGAAAACCTAAAAAACCAAACAGATGCACTAAAAAAACTAAACAGATGCCCTAATTTTTTCGAGAAGAGTTGCCGCACAGTTAGGGCATCTGTTTAGTATTTTTAGGGCATCTGTTTGAGTTTTCTGGGTTTTCCACCGAGATTAGGTTTTCTCACGATCCCATTCCTATATATATATATATAGTTGAGATCAAATAAAAAGACTTTTTATCATAAAAAGAATAAGAAGGTTTTTTGACCCTTGATTTAAAATCAACGGTGTAGATTAACTATCATCTTAACTAACTATTAGAGGGTATAAAAGTAATTTCCCAAATACTCTTCTAACTAACTTTTATAAAAACAAATAATCAGTTACTTGTTATATAAAAACCCATCTTCTTCCCCCGTAAACACACACATATCATTCAAAAATCAATGGATTTTCGGATAAAAAAAGGGGATTTTTCACAAAATCTTTAATCCATGTCACGCTAATCTTCAATCCGTTCCCCAATATTCGATCGAATTAGGGCTTGTAACACCAATCGGGTTAAAATCAATGGATTGTGCATTGTCGATTTTAAGCTCAATGCAGTTACCAATTAATAATGGTGATAATCAAGGTATGTATTTTTTTCGTTAAAATCGATTTCGATTCGACATCAGATAAATTTGTTCTAATTTAGTGTATGTGATAATAAATTTGTGTTATTTTTTATTTGATATGTAAATTAGGGTAAATTAGATTATTTTTTACTGTAATTTGATGCAATTATGTATTTTGTGGTGAATTTTCAGCAAGATTAGTGTTTTTTGTGTAATTTGCTGAAATTATGGATTAGTGATGAAAGTTGAGCAACATTAGTGTTGTTAGTGTAAATTGATGCACAAATTAGTGTTATATACTCAACACGTAAGCTTGCGTTATTAGTGTGACTTGATTTTTTTTAAATATTTTTTATTTTTGATGCACAAATAACATGTATTGGTGTATCATAAATTTGAGTTATTAGTGTAATTTTTGTTATTAGTAGAACCTGATGCACAAACTAGTGTTATTATATATCTGTGTTATTAGTGTTACCGTCATCTGATTTTTTTTGTTCATAGTTGTAATGTCATCTGATGCAACTATAGTAGAACCTGATGTACAAACTATAGATGTTGATCAACACCAAATGGTCAAAACATTAGGTATTGTTCGTTTGAGAGATGATAGGGTAAAGTTTTATGATTCTGTGAAACCATTAAAGGGTAAATTGTTTAACACATTAGAGGATGCTTTACATTTCTATGAAAGATACGCGAAGCTTAGTGGTTTTGAAGCTCGAAAATCTATTGAATATAAGAGGAAAGATGGTAAAGTAAAGCAAAAATAATTTGTTTGTAGTAGAGAAGGATTTAAGCCGATTGCACGTATGGACACATTGGTTGATAATTTTGAAAAGCTGGAAATTAAGAAGGCAAAGCGAAAACGAAAAAGACCTTCATGTCGCTGTGGATGTTTAGCCAGTGTGATTTTAGATATTACAACTGAGAATAAGTATGTAGTTTGTAGTTTTGATGAAGAGCATAATCACCCATTTATGGATGAGGATGATATCTCACTCTTAAAGTCTTCACGGAAATTGACTTTTTCAAAAAAGTAATTTTTATTCTGGGTTTCAAATAATAATATTGGTCCGATGAAAGCTTTCAAGATGATGAAAGAGTTGTTTGGCGGTTTTGATGAAGTTGGTGCAACATCAGTTGACTGTAAGAACTTTAGACGGGGTATCAATCTTTTCATTAGGGAATATGATGTGAAAATGGTTGTTGAACTATTAATGAATAAGCAGGAGTATATAAATGGATTTTCATGCGACTATTTCACCAATGATGATGGAAATATTTTTGGATTATTCTGGGCAGACGAGGTTGCAAAGCATAACTATCTTTCTTTCGATGATGTTATCTCATTTGATGCAACGTTTCGCTCTAACAAGTTAGTTTTTATGTTTTTTTATTTGCTGAGTAAATTTTGAATCACATATATAAACAATATTAATCTAAAAAAACAATATAATTTATGTGCAAGATTGTTTTTGTAGGTACAAGATGGTTTTTGTTCCATTTACTGGAATAGATAACCTTCATCGTAGTGTAACTTTTGCTGTCGCCTTGCTATCAAATGAGACAGCGGAATCGTACGGTTGGTTGTTAAGGGCTTTTAAGAAGGCCTTTGGTCGTGAACCTATGGTTGTGGTTACTGATAGCAATGAAGATAGCTGTCGAAAAGGAGTTCTGCAATTTAAGACATCGATTTTGTATGTGGCACATCATGGAAAAGTTATCTACTAAGGTTTGTACATTGTTTTATGCATTACTATAACCATTAGTGATTAACTATGATAGCACTCTTAATGTTAAATCAAAAAGTGTTTTCTGCATTAATATAACCATTATTGATTAACTATGATGCCTGTTTGGGAAAGAACTTTTTTTTTGGGGGGGGGGGGGGGCAAAGGGGAATTCCCAAGCAAATTGTTGGGAAAGAACTTTTAGCTTTTGCTTCATTATAAACATATGAGGTTTTCCTGTTTAGGCTTCCTGTCTGGGGCTTACCCGTGACCTTTCCCCGGCCACCCTTGCATATGTACCTTGTGGGTCATGTGCGCAGGTTAGTTGGCTTACCATTAGGCCATTTGGTGGCGTAACTTTTTATAAAACAAATAGCTAGCTACTGCTTGCAGCTACACTAGTTTTGCCAATCATAGACCATGTAAGATTTTGTTTAGAGGGTGTTCGGGTTTACATATGCTATGTGGTAATTGGATTGTTAAGTTTTTAGAAGAAGAGATCATCACTTTTGAATGGCGTATTGGCTTATTTTGTTAGGAAATGATCACATGAGGATTTGTTAAGTTCAAAGCTCTAAAGATATGCAATTCTGTGTTTTGGTCATCAGATAACTTTGTGTTGTCCAGTTTAGGAATTATGAATCTAAGGATATATGAACTGAGGATAGGTTGGAGAATGGATCAAACCAGAAGAGTTTTGTAATGTGTTGATAATTGGCTTGTTAAGTATCATTACAAAATAATCCAACAGTGCATTTGTACCTTCTGGCTTTTAGTTATTTTTTTGTTTGGCCAGCTAACTGATAAAAGATACGCAATGAGACTCTAGTGACTAACTTATACTCTAGCTTTACATGACATGGGTAGGATCAGAATAGCTTGCAGCGTATCTTGAGTTAAGTTTATCGATGCTGTTGTGTTTTCATTGATGGTGTGAGTAAAAACACAACAACGACTTTACATTTTTTTTGTGCATTAATATTTTATGTATAATTTATTTACACTTATGAGCATTATAACAGGTAGGACCAGTGCTTTGTCAAAACAAGGCGTTCAAAAAACGTATATGTGATATTGTATGGACTGATATGTAACACCCCCATTTTTACATATAGCAGCGGAAGCTAATATGGGGTATTACTTCAAGGTACAACAGTCATAATCATAGAAAACAAATCAAAAAGAGTCGTTTTTGAAAATAAGTTATCATTCATTATTTCTTCAGAGTTTTTACAAACGAGAGGTTCCCAAAATCTATACAATAAAGTTTGAATGATAACGGTTTTTCCATCTTCATGTCCTCGCCACTCCGTACCATTAGTTACCTGAGATAAAACATGCTAAAAAGTCAACACAAAGGTTGAGTGAAATCCATAGGTTTAAGTTTAATAATTTGAATGCAAGTGCGATATTGGGTTACGTTGATATACACCCGTTATTGAAAAACATATTTATTATTGCCATTAGCTCATGAATCCGAAGCCTTAGGGTATGGTGATACGTTATAGCCCCTGCGGGTACCTTTGCCAAAATACCCGCGTGATTTCTAATGATGTGCAATTGGTTACACGTAACTGGGTACACCAACGGGGAGTCCAGCCCAAATAGATCTATTCACAACATTCGCGCTTACTACGGAGAGTAATTAACGGTTCATGATTATGGGGACTTAAAGGCAAAGCAGTTACTTAGGCAATAGTAAATTGAAATAGCATACAGAAATAATTGCATTCATGTTTATAGCATGTATCCCCCTCGCGGGTTTATAAAAGCTGTGTCAACATAGTTTTTATGCACTAAGGATTTGTGGTGTTAGTGAGTTTCCAAAAAGGTATGTGTCAAGACGTTGGACAAGAGACGCAGTTACACGAGAAAAACTAATTGTATTTGACGGAAGAAACAAGTTCAGTGAGGAAAGTATACGAGATGAAATTGTCAAGGATATTATTGGTTCTGTCGAATATTGCATCGACAAACTGGCTTCAAACATTGAAGAGCTAGCGAAGTTTTGAGACCGTATACAGGATATAAAGTCAAAAGTTGATACTGATTTGCCAAATTAGCGACAACGTTGATCTGATCAGTGATATTCCATCTATCTGTTAGGAGTTTCAAAACCATCTAGAGTCTAAAAACTTCGCAATCCACTTAATAAGTAAAAATAAGTGATTGATGCTAATCAAGGATTAATACCTAGTAAAGAGGTGCAATGACTGATGGCGCTGCGAAAAAGGAGAAAATTGTAACCCATTGTGGTGTGCTAGATGCAGATCCATGACTCTCGAAACTGCCCAAATCCAAAGAAGACTACAACAAAATAGTAACATACCTGGTGCTTAGTTTTCTTTTTCACAAAACTATCTGTGCAGTATTATCTTTTGTTGTCATTGTTGATATTACAGATTCTTTTTTTTTGAATTTTTCATAGTATTAGTGGTAAATCTGAAAACAAATTGAACAATATCATGTATCAAAAACTACTTTACTCACGTGTCCTTTTGTCAAAATTTCATAGGTTGGTAGGAAGTTTTATTTTACATTATCTGGAATTTGATGAAACTGAGTAATTCGACATTGGTGATAAATAAGAAAACTGATGCACAATTATTTTGATTTTAATGCACAAAACATATTTATTCTGAACACCCGGGCCAATTAGAGAAAGCATAACACTTTTAAAGTCATATTTATTTGTAATTTTCATGCACAAAACATAATTTATTTTAAATACCTTAGGCCTATCAGAGAAACAAAACACTTATAATATCATATGAAAACCAATGCGCATTTTCCTTGATTTTCATTCACAAAACAGCTTATTTAGTAATTTTTTATTTTTTAAAAATAAATTTTATAAATTTTCTATTTAAAAGAGTAAAAAACAAGTACATTTTTTTACATTTTACTCATATTCGATGTTGTCCCGAACTTGAATTTACCCGACCGGAGTTGACCCGACCCGAATTAACCCGGCCCGAGTTGACCCGAACCTGAGTAACACGAATTCAAATATGATCTGGTTTTGGTGTGGAATTTTTTAGTTTTTCAACATCTACCATGTGTGTGTAAACTTACTCTGCTTTTTTGTAAACACCTCTGCCCTATCATAGAAACATAAAACTTTTACAACATCGTAAGAAAACTGATGCACAATTATCTTGATTTTCATGCACAAAACAGATTTATTCTGAACACCCCAGGCCAATCAGAGAAAAAACACTTTTTAACATCATGTTTATATGTAATTTCATGCACAAAACATATTTATTTTAAAGACCTAAGCCCTCTTAGTGAAACAAAACACTTTCGTTATCATATGAAAAACAATGCACATTTAGTTGATTTTCATGCACAAAACAGCTTATTTAGGAATTTTTTATTTTTTTTAAATAAATCTTATATATTTTTCTATTTAAAATAAATTATATATTTTTTTATATATATTTAATCATATTCGGTGTTGTCTTGAACTCGAATTGACCCGACCCGAGTTCACCCGAAAAAAGGGAAAAAAAAAATAAAAAAAAGAATAACCGATGTAACCTCAAATATGATTGGGCTTTGGTATGGAATTTTTAGTTTCTCAATATCTACCGTGTGTGTGTAAACTTACTGTATTTTTTGTAAACACCTCCAGCCTATCATAGACATAAAACTTTTACGACATCTTAAGAAAACTGATGCATAATTATCTTGATTGTTCTTTGCATAATACAGATTAATTCTGAACACCCCAGGCGAATCAGAGAAATCAAAACACTTTTAACTTCTTGTTGTAATGTAAATGTCTGCACAATAAACATATTTATTTTAAAGACCAAGGATCTAGAGAAACCAAAACAACTTTTAGTATATATGAAAACCAATGCACCATTAGGCTTGATTTTCATGCACAAACAGCTATTTTTAATAAATGAATAAAACTAAAAATTTACAAAAAATATATATAAAACTGTATTTAATACCATCAGTGATCCCATTTCCAAATGCAATATCGCATACGTCATTATACAGAACATTATGATAAGAATTCCATACATATCAGATAACTAATGGATTCCACATACATCATTCTTCAAAACAGTTTTAAGCATTTTATTTCTAAACAAAGCAAAATAAAACTAAGACAATTTTTTAACACGGTTTTGGATACGCACAATCCTGTCCTT
The DNA here is from genome assembly GCA_026074375.1 of Tanacetum coccineum. Taxonomy (NCBI): domain Eukaryota; kingdom Viridiplantae; phylum Streptophyta; class Magnoliopsida; order Asterales; family Asteraceae; genus Tanacetum; species Tanacetum coccineum. Next base: position 5,738 of record BQNB010142040.1, on the reverse strand, counting down.
CAAGAACTTTACTTTCTCTTCATACGGTAGTGATCTCCCCCGCATCGCACGATATGCATAAAACAATTTACCTCCCAGCAGAACAGTTCTTTTGCAGTTTAAATCTGATTTTAGGATCTTTGACAGATACTTCTTCCTTAAGTCATAAATCTGGTTTTCTGTTCCCTTCCCTCATTCTTAAATCCACATTTCCAGATCTTCGCATATCCCATATATGTCTCCATATGGCGCATCATAAAGATACCACAATCTATATTATTATATTCTGTTCACCAACTCATTTCAATCCTTTCACAAACTGCCTTCTTCATTGACTTCCAACTTTGATGTTCCGAATATGACAAGTACTCGATTATCACTTTGTCTAAATTCATATGACAACTAATGCTCATTTAGCCCATTTTGATGCACTTTGCGTAACTTCATTTGAAAACAAATGCTCGTTTAGCCCTTTTCTAATGCACAAATACGTGTAAGTTTTAGCTGAGAACATGCTGATTTCATGCACTTATCACTTTGCCTAACTTCCTATAAAAACTAATGCGCTTTTAGCTCATTTTTAATGCACAAAAACATGTAAATTTTAGCCGAGACCAAACTGATTCCATGCACTTATCACTTTGCCTAACTTCCTGTGAAAATTAATGGTCATTTAGCCCATTTTTAATGCACAAAAATATGTAATTCTTAGCCGAGAACATGATAATTTCCTGTACTTATGACTTTAACTAACTTCCTGTGAAAACTTATGGCATTTAGCTGGCGTTTGATGCACAAATCAATGTAAACTCAAACAAATAACGATTACACAAACATGTCACATTCCAGACCAACATTATAAGAACCTATGCACATTTAGCTCTTAATTAATGCACAAAACAGATTCAATCAAATTTGTTACACATTTTTATAGCAAAATTGTTACTAACAAAGCAATTTTACATTTAATTACATCATTACCTTTAGATTTAGCAGTTTTATAGGGACGATCGTGTAGCTTTCTCGCCCGCTTATTCATTTGTTGTTCTTCATCATCTGACATGGAGATAGTAATTGATACTCTCTTTCCTCTTCTTTTTTTTTTGCAAATTTGTTCAAAAACAATGCATAAAATTTGGGCATTTTCATCAATAAAGTAATAATAAGAACAAAATTAGGTTTAGTTTACTTACAAATGCTTTTAAACGCCATTTTGATAAATAAAATGATCGATTGAAGCTTTATAGTGCTTTAAATCATTGTTTTAATCCACTTTTTTTAATGATGCATGAGATTCGTGTGCTTTAAAATGATCGATTGAAGGTTGTAGAGTTTTTGAATGATCAATTGATGATTTTACATTGTTTTTTTATTATTATAGGGTTTCCATATCTATTAAGTATATATATATATATATATATATATATATACATGTATATATATATATCAAAAATGCTATTTCCTCCTACAAATTTTCTTACACACATGATCTTGACAAATGGCGGAACTGACAGTTTGGATTTATAGAGAGAATAAGTGGAAAAAATATATATTATATTATTGTGTATATAGGAGGATATGTAGGATGATTTTGTAACAGGATTTAGCAATGCTCTCTATATATATATATGTATATATATATATGTATATATATATATATATGTATATATATATATATGTATATATAGATGAGATCATGAGAAAACTTGATCTCGGTGGAAAACCTAGAAAACCACTTCACAACCGTTGGATCAAGCCTCATTCCCCTCTCATTTTTCGCACCAAAATACAGGGTGTTGTTTGTAACTTCATTCATTCTTCAAGGGACGATTTTGCAAATTCACACTCTTTTTTTCCTTAACATATAAAATGCTTAAATTTTTCATTTTTTCTTTTCTTTCTCTCTCTCTCTATAACACGATCCAAATATACGATCCACTTCAGTTTTCTTGTTCTATCTATTTCTTTTGATTAATTCATGCAATCAACACAATAAACATGATTTATTATCAGATTCATTTGATCATCTCATCATAGGTTCTCAAATTGAAGATTAAAGTAAGTTGTTTAACTGATATCGATTACAATTTTATTAGTTTTGCTATTTAAATTCAAACATAAACCATATATATGTGTGTGTTAGTGTTTATATGTACGGATTTTCGTTCATTATGAGTTAAGGTTTTGTTTATATGTGATTGGTAATCGTCATGATTGTTCATAGATATAGTGATTATAAGAGTTTATTAACATGATGCACCATATAGAATAGCCATTTGAAACGAAATTAAGAAAAAAATGCATGTAATTCATGTTTATAAAACTGCACACAAGGTGTTTGAGAAAATGCCTCAATGAAATTTTAGATGCACTAATTTATAGGTTAGAACAAGGAAGGATGCGAAATTTGTTAAGAAGTTAGGTGGGACTGTTGATGATACCGAGCTTGTTAGGGGTTAGTGTTTGATAAGAAGGTTAGTCATGCTGCTGGTGGGCAGACTCGTGTTGAGAATGCAAAGATTGTTATGATTCAGTTTCACATTTCGCCCCCAAAAACATAAATTGAACAGTCGATTGTTGTGTCAGATTATACACAAATGGATACGATTTTGAAGGAAGAGAGAAATTGCATTTATGTCAAATATTTAGCTAATTCTTTTGATTTTACATGTAGAGTAAAAACACGACCCAAGTTAAGACATTTATAATTTCATAAGTACATGGGCTCAAAAATAGTCCCTCTATATAGAAGGAAATTTAACTTATTTATGTCATATTAATATCAACGTCTCTATTCTCATACTTTACATATTCTAATTTTTATATACCAAATAAACCACTTGAGGTTTAGTCATCAAGTCCTGAAAAGTTTCTTAGCCTCCTAGTTTGCCTCAACGGTTTTAGAACATCTGTTGATATTCAGCTTATAACAGTTATCAAGTTTTTGTGCAACAAGTTTTGGAATTGCATATTTTCTTGATTCAGTTGGCCTAATTACTCTCAGATATAAAATAATCTAATTTCACACCTATCTAATTATGTGTAACATTGTTAGGTCATTTGACAGCAAGAAGCAACATATATATAAGTTTCTTGGTGGTTCTTCTCGAACTCTTGACAGGGAGACGATGCATTGACAAAAACCGTCCATCGAGTAAGCAAATACTAGTTGTATTTGCTAAGCCTTTCTTGACCAGCAAAAGAAAAATCCTCCACATCATGGACCCACGTATTGAAGGCCAATACGCTTGTGTTGTTGCAACATAAGCATCCGTACTTTTAATGAAGTGTCTCATGAAAGAACCCAAACACAGGCCAAGTGCTCAGCATTAGAACACATTCAAGAATTATAAAAAGCTACTGAAAGTTTAAGAACTGGTCAGTTCAGAACAACAATGGAAGTAAAGCTATTTCTTATCTGAGGCCAATGTCTTGTCTTCCACTAGTGGTAGTGGTTAAAAAAGATGGTATATAACTAAATGTTATTGAGTGTTCAATGTTGGATAACTTGATATATAGTTGAGGAAGAACAAATGATATAAATTATGGGGATGACCTTGGTTGTACAGTTTGGAGTTCTGACTCATGCATTAGAAATTGAATTCGTTCACGATTTATGAGTATATGATATGCATAGTTAATGATAATAAAACAAAAGGAACTAGATGAATAGAGAATGTATATTTGATGCATAAAACTAACTTTGTTATTAACATTGATGCACCTTTGTTATCAACATTGATGCACTTTTTCTTTAAACATTTATTGTTGTACTGATGAGGATATATCATTCCAATCATTTTTTTACGGTCATTATGTGTTTTTATTTTAACAAAAACATTTTTTTATTTCAATAGTTAAAGTTTATTTTTAAATACTTTTATTGCAAGATGAATTTTACATCACGCAAATAGAAACACTTGTTTTTCAAGGCACTGATTCACCTTTATTATTCACACTGATGCCCCTTTCTTTTAGACATTTGTTTCTGCTTAGTACGGATGCAGATATATCATTCCAATCATCATTATATAATTGTTCATCACTTTTACTTCAACAACATCATTTTTATATAAAGCATCGTAACATTTAATTTCCAAAAGCGTACAAAAGTAATATATAGTTCTAGTATGAATCTCAACATTTTATTTGATACATAGTAGCTTGATAACACTAAAGATAATCGTTTCTACAAATTAAAAGTACTTACAAACATGAAATAATACCACATAATTGTTTCTACTACCATGTGGCATGTACTCGTAAACCAAGAGTCTATGGTCTCCGACTATGTACTAACCAGTCAAAGTGACAAGGTTTGAATGGCGAAGAAGTCTCAACATAAGAACCTTGACTATGAATTCTTGGTTCCCATGTGCGTGCCATTATCACTCTTATTCTGGAATTCCTATGACCAGCCCAGAATCTGAGCGTCCTCCTGCATTGCAAATATAAGTTAGTTATAAACTATGCACCTAAAGACATGAGATTTTATAGAAACTAACAAGAGATGAGAATACACAAGTTAATCAGGATAAGAACCTATTTTAAATACTTATAGATGCCTTAATATGATTAACGATGCACTAATCACTCGCTAAACATACACACAAAAACTTAATATGTTTGACCATGATTTGCAAAAGTTACATTATGTAACAACAATCTAAGAGGAAGGACGCATCAAAATACCCTTTGGATGACTTCAACATATTCCACACATTTGACTTGTTTCCTGTATATTTAAATTTTACCCATTTGACCCGTTTCCTATATATTTAAATTTTACCCATTTGACTCAATAGAGATAAAGCAAAACTAGTATTGTTTCCTATATATTTCAATTTTACTGATTTTCAATAAAATTGAATGGACAATGGATAGAATTTCACTTGTGTGCTGGTCATTGTAGAGGAAATATAAAGCGCGACATGTTTCTTGGTTCGATTCTTTGTGGAGGAAATAATATTAGTGACCTTTTTATTATACTTAAATGTAATCATCACTAACATATTCATAATTTATAAAGTAGCCCACAAATTCGTATATATATATCATAGTGCAGGTTACCAGACATAACTGTGCAAGCTCTTTTTGTAAATCTTGCACACTCGGGTAATTAGTTAAAGGAAGAAGTGATATATTGTGTTTCATTCTTTCCAACTGTCATAATACAGATGTTAAATACTTAGATTCAGATGACGAGTATTATGCCAAAAAATAGTAATTTAATACGTTGATAATATACCTCTTTGTCTAGTTGCTGCATACAATACCTCAAATGTTGTGATTTGAATTAATCATTGACAACGGTTAGTTAATTTGAAGAATCGTTACTGACTAATGAATCCTCATTTCCTCTAAATGCACGATCCTGTAGACAAATGTTCAACAATTAAAGTCACATAACTAAAAACTAATTAAGCTAGGCAGTATAATTTAACGTTGAGATCTGAATTTAAACCTGAATGGCTAGTGAGTGTTCAGATTCAATGCTTTGAGCCGAACAATTTACGCGCGTATAACCATTTTGCTCTTTCTGCGATTCATATGCTTTATGCAGATCAGACTCTGTGTGAGCAGCTGATACAAAGAATCTGATCCCGACAGGCTGTTTGCATTTGTCAAGCGCCGATCTTTTGTAAGTAACCACAAAAACTGTGTCTTCCTTCCTGCATTTCCATCAACTTTTAAGTCACAAGCCAAACCATCGTTGTTTACGTATCCTGAGCCCACACCTCTAGTATCAGCTGCCACAT
>BQNB010142039.1:3613-15365 GCA_026074375.1 Tanacetum coccineum | reverse complement strand
GTTAACTCTCTCATGCTTTCAAACACCTATTGTCAATAGACTCTGTAAAACTCGAAGATCCAGTCAAACCAATGGTCAGAGGTGAGACCAAAACCAGGTCTGCAAAGAGGCTGACTATGCAAAACTCAACAAACAAAGAAAAAAAGAGGAAGGTGGAATAACAGAACAGCTGTCGCATTGATGGTTTTTCTGCGTTGTTGGGTTTTTGTGGATGCCCGATGGTATTTGTGGTTGAGCGTCTTATTTTAGGATGCGAGATAGGTGTATAGAGCTTCTGTGTGAAGATGTGGGTACTGCTGACTATCCTGCTTTTGATGGTGGGTGTTAAGCCTTTGTAACCATGTAATATTATGTTTTTTTGCTACTCAAGCCTTTTATATTGTGTTCGGCCGTGTGTAGAAAAATAGGTCTGCGTACATGTTTGATTTTCTAGGTAGGTATGTTGAAGGTGTATTGATCAATTTTTCTCTATTTAGGAGGTAGAAAACTACATGTTTTATTGGGCAAATATTTTGTTTAGCAGTTAATTCCGTTTAGGCATTTTTGTAGTTATATGTAAATACAACAACTTTTATCGTCAGTAAGAGTGTCTTCTTGCTGACTCTTTTGAAATTCCAATTTAGAGGTTGCATATGCATTTTACTCTTCATAGGTGTATACAAAAGGTATAGTGATTAAGTGTTATGTATTTAGAAGATAGAATTTGCATTTTTTTGGCACATATTCTGCTTAATGGTAAGTGGTGTTAGGGTTTTTGTGATTACGTATATGTAAACTCGTATTTTGTGACTTGGACCTAATGAAACAAGTAAGGAGTGTGTAAACACATGGCATCCAACCAGCGGGTGAAATTGGGTGTTTTTATGTGCATACGTTTCACGTAAGGCATTGTGAAAATCCAATTTTCTTTGCTGCCCTTTATGTATTCCTATTCTAAATACCATTTCTTGTTTGTATATACACCTTGCATGTGCAGTTTGCATTCATGTGTAGTATCATAAATGCAAACAACAATTTTAAAAATAAAGTTTGGCCATGTTAAGGTTCATTAATTCATCTTGATAATGTCAAATAGTTTATATGTTTATGTATCAAAATCCCTATTAAAATGATCATAACTATTATACTTCTGATTGAAATGTATACTTAATTGCTTTATATTTCACTTGTACGAAATTATGAGCCTTGGAGCGGAAAAACATGAGAATTGGATCGATAAATGCACAAAATGTACCAAGTATAGACTCTAGGAGAATACTACAACGTAGTTGCCCCATTTTAACTACACCGTAGCTCAATGATGGACCACGGCATAGAAGGAACTACGGCGTAGCCCATCTCTTTAGATACACCGTAGTTATCAAGAGTTATCAAAGAAATACATGTTTAGGCATAACTATGGCGTAGTTCACCCTTATAACTACGTCGTAGTTAAAAGCTATTGAAGGAAAAGTTGAGTCAAAAAACTACGACGTAGTTCCACACTTACAACTACGTCGTAGTTGGTTCGAAAAGTATAAACAGAGGCCCATACCATGCACATTTGTATCATTCAACACACGGGAGTTCTAAGAGATCATCTAGGGCTTCTATAGGGGAAAGAATTCGGCCACATTCATCAGTCCAAGGGAGAAATCACTCTTTATTCCTTATTTGTATTAAACATTCATCACTCAGTTTGTAAGATCATAATGTTTACTCAATCCAAGAATCCCTTCATTATTTCTTATGTTATCCGTAGTATGAGTGGCTAAGCTCCTTAAGTGCTAGCCTTGTTATGACATTGTTATAGTTTTGATGATTGTTTCCTGTTGAATTAACATTTTTTATAGATATCCTTATTGCATATTGCATGATCCCTGAGTTTTGGTAGTTTTAAGGGTAGTATAGATCCGGTTAGGCTGTATATTAGGCTTACTTGGTGAATTAAGGGTTAACATGGTACTAGGGATAGGTTGATAAATGTCCTTAGTGTAGGGATTGCCCAAATTAACAACTATAGTAAGTTAGACACTTATAAAACAAGGGAAACTCTTCTTGGAGGGTTTATAGTCAAAAAGTAGGGTTATTAACACTAGATATGTCTTTAGGATAGTTGGGGTTTAATCACTATAGCCTTGATGCCCGACTTCCGTAATCACAGGATATTGAGATCATAGGATATATAGGGCAGGTTTTGATGCCAATTCGGGCTTGTCGATATTATAACCACCATAATAAATGGTAAAATAGACATAGCACTAGGAAACGTCATTTTAACTGTAACAAAGGAATAACTAGATTATTACGTTTTTCTCCCTGATTAATCTTCATAGTTTAATTTCGCATTCCTTTTACTTTAATACTTTCAATTCAAATTCAAACCATTTTAACCTGTAACAAATTCAAATTAAAATTAAAACACTTAGCTCTTGGGACGACCTCGGATTTACCAATCCTACACTATACACGACCTGGTTCTCTGCCCGTTAGTACGTTATAGACCATAGGTAGTTGAGTTTTATTAATTTAAAACTTGATAATTAGTTTAAACGGTTATATGCATCAAGTTTTTGGCGCCACTACTAGGGAGCTAAAATTAGTTTACAATTTGAATTCCTATATTTATTTGCTTAGTTTTGAGAACTAAAATCCATTTGTTCTTAATTTCAGGAAGCATGATGGGTGAGGTTGACATCAACACACTTACAATGGAGCAGTACTTGGCATTGACTTGTGGAAATCAGGCACCGGGTGTACTTAAACCAGAATTAGGAGGCAATGTCAACTTTGAGATCAAGAGTCAATTCAAGAGGGAATTGAGAGAAGACACCTTCTCAAGAAACAAAAGTGGCAATGCCCATAAACATGTTGAAAGAATTTAGACATCGTCGGTCTCTTCAACATTCTATGAGTCTCGCATGATGCAGTCATGTTGCGTGTATTCCCTATCACACTCATTAGAGCTGCGAAGAGATGGGTGGAAAGAGTACCTCCAGGAACAATCAACACCTGGGATTTACTCAAACAGGCTTTCATTCAAAGGTATTGTCCACCATCTAAAACAGCAAAACAACTTGAGGAAATCCATAACTTCAAGCAAGAAAGTAATGAGACACTGTACCAAGCTTGGAAAAGGTACAATGGCCTTATATACAAGTGCCCAACACACGATCTGAACATCCACCCAAAGGTTAACATCTTCTATAAAGGGTTGGACATCATGACTTGCCAATTACTAGATTCCCATAGACTAATACCTAATAAGACACTTGACCAGGCATAATTCAAACTATGGTTGACCATTAACAGAAATGGCATAACTAATCAAACAGTAGGAAGGCAAGCAATGGTAGCTCGAATGGAATTGCAGCAATCGCGAATAAATTAGATAGTCTTTGGCGTGATATGAAGAAGCTTAAGGAGAATGTGCATGCTATCTAAGTAGGGTGCGAAACCTATGGAGGAGCTCATCTTGACAAGAAATATCCACTTCGTGAAGATGTAAAGAGCGTCCAGGAAGTTAAATATGGTGAATTCGAACGATCCTTTCTGAATAATAGTGGGAACAGTGCTAGATATCGTGTAGGTCCACTGAGATACTACACACGAATGGATAGTCAACCACCACCTGGCAAAAGAAAACCGAGTTTGACAAAAATGATTACTATGGAATAATCAGCTAAAAAGTAAGCTGAGCATGACGAATGGCTAAGGAAGTTTCAAGAAAGCACATAAATGAATCAAAAAAGTCATGATGAAGTCATCCGAAGCCTTGATTCTATGGTAAAAGCTTTAACTAGAGAAGTTGAAGGACGAGCCAGTAGGACCAAGATAGGAGAATGCAAGGTAATCTTCACTAAGGATAGATTACCACTATACACATCTTTCTACTACTCTCCTGAGGAAATCAGATATTTTTCCGTGAATTAAAGCTTTTTAGATAAAGAAACTCAGGAAGAAATTGAAGAGATTGAGGATGCAGTGGCACACCGTGGGCCTGCACCCCATGAAGTAAAACCTAGTGAACTGCCAATAGTTAGTTTTTACGTAGCACCCTATGAACCGTCAATCACGTTTCCTAGACGCCTCAAGCAACATTCTGAGGAAGCATTGGTTCACAAGACTATGGAAAGCCTCAAAAGAATTAAGGTAAACTGCCTACTCCTCAAGGAAATAAGGAAAATAGATGATTACGCTAAGCACATTAAGAATCTTGTGGTGAATAAGTCAAGAACATTCAAGAATGAAGATGTCAAGATGAACACGAGATGCTAAGCTATTTTCCAAAATTAGCTCCCCCTAAGGAACAAGACCCAAGGAGTTTTATTCTTCCCTACTCTATTTGAAAACTGACTTTTAATGCTTTAGCATATTTAGGAGCAAGTGTAAGCATCATTCCCCTTTTGATGTTCAAAAAGTAAGGTATTGGTAAACTAAAACCAATAAATATGACTATATATATGGTAGATAGAACTAAAAGCATACCCAAAGGGATAGTGGAGAATCTGCTAATTAAAATTGATAAACTTATTTTTCCAGTAGATTTTGTGATATTAGATATGGTTAAAGATCTCAGGATACCCATTGTTCTGGGAAGGCCACTGCTGGCTATGACTAATGCCTAAGTTGATGTTCTCAGGAAGTTGATTTCATTAGAAGTAAGGAATCAAAGGGTTGTATTCAAAATTAAGAACAAACTCAATAAAACACTCATTGAACCAATATGTGCCATTAGGAACAAAAAAAGCATCATGAATGACGATTTAATGAAGATAGATAATGAATTATTCATATATAATTTTGAATCCTGTATAAAAATCAATGAGTTTAATTACTTATTGGTTATTGATCCTAATATTTTTGCTTATGAAGTATATGTACACGAGTCGCAGGAGGAGAGATTATAGATGTAGCATGTTAGATTAAGGAGAACTATAGAAGATTGAAACAGTTGAAGAGCCAAACAGAAAGCGCGACATAGATCTCTCATTAGTTGTGAAACAAAAGGTGCATTGGTGTAGGGCAATCAGGCAACAAAGAGGATATGGGCACGGATTTTGGGCATCGTGTGACCCTTATGATGACCAATGTGATGGAGGTGATTTGGATGACAACACAGAAAATAAATGCTATTGGGGTTGTTTGAACGATGATAAACGACTTGATGTCGCCATGGGAAGGAATGAGGTTCAAAGATTGGGTAAGAGTAAGCCATGGGAAGGTATGCAAAATGACTAAGGAAAGAATCCTGAAGGATTATTAGAGACGTGAAGCTGATCAATACGAAACGATTGATATAAACCAGAACTTTGACCCCACCCAGGAAGAAAACACAAATACAGAGGAAGATTGTGAAGATCTAGAAAATTTTGGGGAGAAAAAAAGAGCTGACATTGGACGTTGTGTTGGATAAGTTAGACGATGATTGGTTTACTGGAACAATCAACGATGAAGATGATTTAGATAGGATATTCGACTACTTAAAATTAAAATCTCATGATGACTTCATAGACATCAGTGATGAAGCTTACAAAGGAAGAATGTGCAAATTGCTCGGCATGACCTATAAGAAGCCATCATCGATTTTAATTAAGAAAGTTGAGGTAACTAGGTACACGATCGGCCTAGGGGAAAGTTTTACAAAGGTTAGGATCCTAGTAATTTAAGATATGCCTAGGACCAGCGCTAACGTTGCTGCAGTAAGAGCTCAGTTAATGGAGGAAATGGATACAAGAGGAAGTGTCCAAAGGGAAATATAAGCCCAGTTTGAGTCTAATTTAAAAACTTGTTAATAAAAAAGTGCTTGTCGAGAGACAACCCGTCTTGTATCCTTTCCTTTTATTTCATCTCATTTATGTATTTAGTTGGTTTTGTGTCTTTCTCACTTTGTTTGCAGGTTCATACAACATAAAGATGGAAGTTCGTGATCACTATGGCTTATGGTTATGTGGAAATGAGTAATTACAGACTGCAACTACGGCATAGTTGGATACCCAGACTACGCCATAGTTCAGCTTAATGCCTAATTTTTTTTATTTTCAACACATAACTACAACCTAGTTACTACGCCGTAGTTGGTCAGGTATTTTTAAGCCTTTACATTTCCACTTAACTACGACGTATTTCTAACCTTGGACTACGTCGTAGTTCACTTTTGCAAACAAAATAATTTATCAAAACAATTCAAAATTTCACAAAATCGTGTATAATTAGTAAATGAACTTTGTGGGTATGTTCTCTGAAAACCGTCACGTGACTCCACTCATCCACTCGGGCCACCGAGTGGTTTAAAAGGCTTGTTGAATACGCTAAATGTAACCGTGATTCCTACGAAAGTGGGTTATGTTTTAATTCTGTTTATTTTAGGTTGTTATATGGTTTGGTAAGCGATTTCAGGAAAAGGTGGTTGCTTAGATTTTACAAGTCGAAATTCATCTCATGATATGAAGTTTCGGTCATACAGAGCAATACTTAGGGGAGTTTTTCCATTCTAATTCTACTCTTGTATTTTATTTCATTCCTTTAAATGTACAATAGAGACATTGTACAAACCAAGTGGGAGGTGGGAGTAGAATTATCACTTGACTTATATTTGCCCTCGTTTTTTTCTAGTTTATTTTGAAAATGTTTGCCATTTTTGAAGAAATTTGACATGTTTTTCGTTAGTGAAACTTGAATAGATCTTTGACGAGCACAATTTACCCTTTATTTCCATTGGTGAGGTTTGCATGATATTTCCGTTTTCATATATTATTAAATAATCCACCAAATATGAGTGTGCCGGTAGTATTGTGGACTTTAAAACTTGGCTTGTACATCATTACGAGACCCAATTGAGTGATAGGAATAAATAGTTCGAGAAGGAAACATTATAGGATTTACACCAAAAATTAGCCCATATGTGTATTACTGTGTGCGTTTATCGACTTGTTACCCTGACTTGTCGACCTCCCATGTTAAAACCCGTTGTTGGACTCACTTTTAGTGCAAGATACCCCTAGAATAACCTATTGAGCCAATCTTTGTTTTAACCCAAATTTTGTATGTTTCGTTACACCATTACACCTTAGCCTACCCTGTAGTCTATTAATTCATCGTCTAGGAGTTGTTGGCTGCTTGAAAAATAGGTTCGGGAATTTCGCTATCATAGAAGACTTATCATTTCGATCAGTGAAGACCCCCGTTATCACTATTACTTTCGATACTGCTTATCTCAAGTGGGTGGATGTTTATTATTATTCCTTGCTATAGATGTTCTATCATGTATTATTATTGAAAAAAGTATTATTTGAAGTATGTCATTTCACACTTCTGTAGCATTGTCAACTTTTACTAAGTGTTGGTTATCTCAATTAAGACCAACGTATTTCATTTGATGCTCGTTGAAGACATTGAGTTGGTACGTTTATAAACCAACTAGTTCACTGAAGGTTGGGCTAGTACGCATCTGCTTCATCAAATGGCATAACTTCACGTCAAATGGTAGAATTTTACATCTATATCACCGACACTAGCCCTTATTGTTGAAGATCAGATTTCTTAACCTTGAAATTCGAGCTAATGGAAGGACAGTGGTCAGTGATGATGAAACCATAGAGTTTAGACTACTTTTTTGTGTTTACTTTGTTTTATCTTGCTCGAGTTAAGGATTTGAGCAATCACATATGTCTCGTTCATAGATTTGAGTGAGCATGTGTGGTTTTGTCACTTTTTCTGGAGCATTGGTATCAGCTTAGATTGTTCATCTGTTTAAACATGTGTGTGTCACCCATGTTTCCTTTAAGAGCTGTTTAGACTTTAACTCTAGTTGGTATATTTTCGTGTACTTTCCAAGATTATGATAGAATGCATGCTATGACTGTGCTATTGAGTGATCACCCCGAAATGAAACACTTAAACTAGTGAGAGTTGAGTGATTTTGATCCCCTTTTCGTCAGGTGTTCGGCTTTGGTATTTTCTAGTATAAGTAGTTTGTAAATTCATATCTCCCAAGTTAATTTGGGGGATATCTTTTTAGAAATTATTCTAATGGGTCTACTTGTGGGCAAATAGAAGTCAAGTGGGTGATAGTTGATAACGCCATATACTTCAATGTATCAAAATCCCTATTGAAATGCCCATAACTGTTATAATTCTGATTGAAATGTATACTTAATTGCTTTATATTTCACTTGTAGGAAACTATGAGCCTTGGAGCGGAAAGACGCGAGAGTTGGATCGATGAATGCACAAAATGCACAAAGTACGGACTCCAAGAGAAAACTACGGCGTAGTTGCCCCGTTTTAACTACGCCGTAGCTCAAAGATGGACCAAGACATAGAAGGAACTACAACGTAGCCCGTCTCTTTAGCTACGCCGTAGTTATCATGAGTCATCAAAGATATACACGCTTAGGAATAACTACGGCGTAGTTCACCCTTATAACTACGTCGTAGTTAAAAATAGCTATTTAAGGAAAAGCTGAGTCAAAAAACTACGACGTAGTTTCACACTTACAACTATACCGTAGTTCGTTCGAAAAGTATAAGTAGAGATCCATATCATGCATATTCGTATCATTCAACACAAGGGAGTTCTCAAAGATCATCTAGGGCTTCTATAAGGGAAAGAATTCGGCCACATTCATCAGTCCAAGGGATAAATTGCTCTTTATTCATTATTTGTATTAAACATTCATCACACTATTTGTAAGATCATAATGTTTATTCAATCTAAGAATTCCTTCATTATTTCTTATGTTATCTGTAGTATGAGTGGCTAAGCACCTTAAGTGCTAGCCTTGTTATGATATTGTTATACTTTTGATGATTGTTTCATGTTAAATTATAGTTTTTGTGGATATCCTTATTGCTTGTTACATGATCCATGAGTTTTGGCAGTGCTGAGGGTAGTGTCGATCCTATTAGGCTTTATATTAGGCTTACTTGTTGAATTAAGGGTTCACATGGTACTATGTGTAACACCCCCAAATTGGGTCGCAGCGGAATTATGTCCGGGAGCGTTACTTCATGAGTACTTTTTCACAAGCTATGAGAGAACGACCTCTAAACGTGCCGTTTGAAAAGTAATCTTGTATTGTTTAGACTCCAATGCACATCAAGTAAGACAAGCATCTAATTCACCTGAGAAAAACATGCTTAAAAGTGTCAACATAAAGTTGGCGAGTTCATAGGTTTGTTTAATATAAATGTTGAACTAAAGATTTGCAAAGTTTGTATAACTATTTCAACCCTTATAATAGTCACAAAAATGTACATATGAAAGTTTGGCCGCAATGTTTCAAAATGTATGTATGATAATTGTGAGTACACAATATCACAAAATGTACTTGTAAATTTAGGATCAAATGAATGTATTGTCCACTGCTTCACTCGCAGTACCATAAAAAGTGTTTACCAATCAGTGACGTTCACTTAAGTAGTGTGGACCACACAATTTTCCCCGTGATATAGCAACACATACAACTATCACAAAATGCAATTACGTTTCCCTAAGCTCATGACACTGAAGCTCGACATGTATGACTTGCAATATAAATTACCAACATTGTCCGTGATGATGTTCAACCCGAAACATCCCAAATTCGACATGGTATATGTCACACCTTGTCAGCGGCACACGAGAATGTGACGTAATGATCAATCACAACACAAGATACAAAATAAAGAAATCTATAATGCATAAATGAAAGGTGTCATGATGACCATCAGCCTCAATATAACCTTGAGTGATGTCCCAAATCAAGAACCCAGCACATAGTCGTCAATTATTACAAACTTAAGCCCACACAGGAGTCCATAAAATCTTATCTCGGTCCTCAAGAAAAACCAAATCCAAAACGAACATCGAATGCAAGACTTTTCAAACAAGATTCCTACAGGATTCTCTAAAGTCTGCTACAAGCACCATACTCTAACGATCATTAAAATCACCTGAAAATGATACTCGAAAACGTCAACAATAATGTTGGTGAGCTCGTAGGTTTTGACTCAAAACCCAATCGCTGTGCCAATATCTCATACGGTTGGACAATTATGCTATATAACAGTGAATATATGCAAACGAACCCATGACTTAGCATCCCCGCTAATCATGTACCCAGACCTAGCATCCTCGTTAGTCTGATCACCAGCGCGTACCAATGCTCTTAGGTTCGCAACCCCGATGACATACCACACCTAATGCCTACCAGATAGAGCTAATTAGGGTGAAGAACCACACAGAAAGATCACGCAGCATAGCATACCAATGCATATCATTCACATAGCAGTCATAAGCACATAGATTGCCCCAAAAACGAAATCACGTTTTGCATAGTTCAGAAAAACAGTTCAAATCACATTTGAGTATCATTTTCCCCAAAGGAAAAACAATAGAAAGTGGGGCTACGAGAACTCACCTCAACCAAACTGTCTACACAGAAATCTCAACATCACACAAGCAAATGCTACGACGTCCGCACACGACCTAGTCCGGTTAATGTCCCATTTTAAATCATTCATTTCCAAATAGTTTTTTTTCCGGTTTTGACGCATAGAGGTTAGATGCGTTGTACGATTATCTTAAATGTTTTAGTGGTGTGATGGTTGACGACATAACTCCAAATTACCATATCAATCCATATCTGAGTGTAACATACTTATACTTATACTATTTAGCAAAATAGATAAGTAATATACGTAAATATTTATAATATATAATCATAAATATATTTTGATAAGTCCATTCGGTACACTTAGTTACCATAAATACATTATTTATATTACACGAAATGAAACGATTATGTTTGTTAATCATCTTGGACAAGTTTCGGGGAAAATTATATTTTTCGTCTTTTAGTCGACTTAATAAAATGATAATAATTTATTAAAAAAATAAAATTTACATTTTAAGTAAAATTCTAAGTATAGAATTTTTACGAAATTCGGCATGACCCGTACGTTTATATGACAATTCCCAAGGTTATCAAACCTTATTTTTCATCAAATTCCAACATTTCGACACTTTCCGAACCAAATTCCAAAAATCACATTTCACAACATTACCAAAATTCTTTCTCAAAATGACTTTCAATATAACTTCACATGTACATTTCACTTTCTAAAAGCTCGTCAAAACTCCCAAAACGATTAGTTAACGCTTATTGGGCTTTAAGGCCCAATAAGGATCCATTATACTTTTTATATATCCAACATACATTCTAAGCCGAAAACTAAGGCCCAGTAGCATATATAAGCTCATATCAATAAGTAATAAAGTAATTCGGACCACAATAAGCCATCAATAAGCCATGGCTTATTGATTGCTTATTGGGCCGTGAGCCCGTAAGCTCCAAAATCTAATTATTAAGCTTGAAAATAAGCTAATAAGCTACGTATCGCATTTGGTTATCACCATAAGCTATAGTATTAGTCCATAAAAATATGACATGCTAGGAAAATAACCAAAAATACCCTTCTTGTATTTCCTTTTGATGTTGTGAGCTAATAAGCTCAAAATAAGCTTATTCGAACCAATAAATAAGCCAAAATAAGCTATATACATAATAAGCTGCATAGCAAACATGTGTTTTTCAACCATCACGACCACAACATCAAAACTAACAAAACCTTATATTTTTTTCCTTTTATTTTCAAACCAAACGCAACCATATATAACCTTTTATAAACTTTTCACTTTTGATTTTTAACGATCAGGCCGTACAACTAACATCTATGCATCACTAGCAACCCAAAAGTACAAGTTAAAAATAAATTTAAAAGACTTACA
>BQNB010142037.1:0-17187 GCA_026074375.1 Tanacetum coccineum | reverse complement strand
TTTGCTTTTCGATCAGCCTCAATATATTCGTTAAAATAGATAGTGTTATTTCCTTTGGTCTTTTCAAAAACCCGAACCTTTTCCTTATACGACTCAAGATGTTTAGTCAACACTGTGTTTTGTTGTTGAACTTTTTTATCAATTATTTGTTGTTTCTCAGCTTCCTTATACGCATTTCTAGCTAATTGTTCCAATGCATATGATTCTTGAACATTGTTATCATATTCAACACTGCCACTATTAACATCTCCATTTGGTTCATCAAATATAATATTGCTATCAGTTTGATCATCAACAATTGTGTTGTTATAATTTTAGGTTGTTTCAGATACTTTTGTTCTTATGTTTCTTTAGCAAATAATGGATTAACATAACTGGTGGATGGTGTTTGTACCTCACTGAGAAATGCATAATCATAGCTTGGCCCTTCATTAGAATCAAAGTTTGTTGGTTGAATATTGGCCATCAAGCATATATTTGCACTTAATTCCTTAATTTCTTCCATCTGTGATGCATCAGCAAAGAGAAAATTGTTTTGTTCATCGGTAAGAATTACTCTTGCTTCATCCTGTTTTGCTAGCAACATTTGTTCAATGAAGTACTTTGAATCTCGAACTCGTGGCTTTGGACAATTACGAGTATAATGACCTTTCTCACTATAGTTGTAGCACTGAACATTTGCAGTAGTTTCTGAAGATACCGACAATGGTACTGAATTTAAGAATGCAACTCTTAAAGCTCACTGTGATAAGTTAGGCATTATGCAACAATTTTTGATTGCTCATACGCCTCAATAAAATGGTGTTGTTGAACGACATAATCGTACTCTTGTCGAGGTTGCACGCATAATGCTTATCTTTTCACAATTACCAGAATTTCTTTGGGCCGAGGCAGTTTCCACCGCTTGCTTTACTCAAAATCGGTTGATAATTCATACAAGGTATAACAAAACTCCATACGAACTTCTTCATGGCAGAAAACCAAATGTGGAATATTTTCATATGTTTGGTTCATTGTGTTATCCAACAAATGATCGAGATGATCTTGGAAAAATGAAACCTAAAGCAGACATTGGTATCTTCATTGGTTATTCAGAAACATCCAGAGGGTTTTGAATTTATAATCGACGCACCAAAAAGATTATAGAAACCATCCACGTCAAATTTGACGAGCTTACAGCTATGGCTTCTGAACACGACGATTTAGAACCCGTTTTTCAACGATTCATAAATGATGATTCATCAACAGAATCCATGAACATTCCATCTAAAGAAAATTTGGATAATTTGTTCGGGCCAATGTATGAAGAATACTTTGAGAAAAGGTCTTCTGAAACGTCCATCAATTTCGTTGCACAACAAGTTCATAATTATGAAGACTCACCCTCGACATCTTCAATTGTTATTGAAGAACACGAGGCACCTCCCATTGTAACTACATCCAAAGAACAAACTTCTCCAATCTCTTTTAATGAGGTTGATGAATTCAATCAAGAAGACTTTCTAGACTTTGATGGTAATATGGTCTTTGTTCCATATGATGTCCTAAACTTTGAGGAAGCTGAGTCATCTACAACAACCCTAGATCCATCAAATATGCATGAGTTCCACCAAGTACAACCCTCAACATATATCTGGACTAAAGCTCATCCTTTAGAACAATTAATTGGTGACCCATCGAAACCTGTGATGACTCGATAACGACTTCAGACTAATTCTAAGATATGCATGTATGCATTAACCGTTAGCACTCTAGAACCAAAAAACATCAAAGAAGCCATGTCAAATCACAGCTGGATAGAATCAATGCAAGACGAGTTACATAAATTTAAGAGACTAGATGTTTGGGAACTAGTTCCTAGACCAGATGGAAAGAATATAATTATTGTCAAATGACTCTGGAAGAACAAAAGTGATGTATAAAATATTGTTATTCGAAACAAATCTCGTCTTGTTGCAAAAGGATACAAGCAGGAAGAAGGCATCAATTTTGAGGAAACCTTTGCTCCGGTTGCTCGTCTTGAAGCCGTTCGAATGTTCGTTGCTTTTGCTGCACATAAAAATATTACAATCTTTCATATGGATGTCAAAACTGTATTTCTCAATGGTCCATTAAAAGAAGAAGTTTATGTTAGCCAACCTGATGGATTTGTTGATCTAGACTTTCCAGACCATGTCTACAGGTTGAAAAAAGCACTATACGGTCTTAAACAAGCTCCACGAGCATGGTATGACAAACTGTCTTCATTCCTAATTGAACACCATTTTACTAAAGGTATTGTTGACCCGACTTTGTTTACACGAAGTCATGGGGGAGACATATTACTTGTTCAAGTATATGTCGATGACATCATTTTTGGGTCTACTAATCAAGATTTTTCAAAACGATTTGCAAATCTTATGAAAAATAATTTGAAATGTCTCTGATGGGTGAACTTAAGTTCTTTCTTGGACTTCAAGTTCATCAATCACCTCGTGGCATATTCATTAGTCAGTCACAATACGCAATTGAGCTTTTAAAGAAACATGGTATAGATGAATGTGTCTCCATGATCACACCTACGACCACTTAAAGACTGGATGTTGATTTACAAGGCACTCCTATTGACCAAACAACTTATCATCAAATGATTGTAGGGCTCATGTATCTAACAGCCAGTCGCCCATATATTGCTTTTGCCACCTTTGTTTGTGCTCATTATCAAGCACGTCCTACGGTCAAACACCTCAAAGAGGTTAAGCGGATCTTTCGGTACCTAAGACAGTCCTATAACATAGACCTATGGTATCTAAAGGATTCCAGATTTAAACTAATTGCATATTCAGACGCAAACTATGTAGGATGTAAAGACGACTGCAAAAACACATCAGGAGGCTTATAATTCTTAGGTGAAAAGCTCATGAGCTGGAGTTCTAAAAAGCAAGATTGTATTGCGATGTCAACAGCTGAAGCTGAGTATGTATCATTGTCTACGTGTTGTGCACAAGTCATCTAGATGCGAACACAATTACTGGACTATGGATACAAGTATAACAGAATACCGATGTATTACGATTCAAAGAGCGTTATCGCTATCTCATGCAATCCGATTTATCATTCGCGTACAAAACACATAGACATCCAATATCATTTTATTAAAGAACAAGTTAAAAAGGGAACGGTAGAATTATACTTTGTCGGAACTGAATACCAACTTGCAGATCTATTTACCAAAGCTCTTCCCAAAGAACGCTTTGAGTACTTAGTTCATCGCATTGGTATGAGATGTATGACTCCAACACAGTTGGAAAGTCTGGCAAAGTTATCTTCTTGGAAAAGATCATACATCAAACATGTAAATAAATTTTTCAAAAACAAAATACAACATTGAAAAATATAAAAACTCAAAAAGATTTCTTTGATGTTTTTCAAAAACAAAAATCAAATACAAAAATAAAAAATGTAAAAGGATAAAATTATAGTTTAAACAAAACCACATGTCTTCTCATTACAATCAGATTCATGATTCGATATTTTCTTTAAGATTGTTTTAAAATGACAATACGGGATCATGATCTGTGGGGGAGTTATTTTTGATAACAAATATGTTCTCATTGTCATATAAATGGTGTTTTTTTGTAATATCCATTCACGTCCAACACTTGAATTTTAGTTTTATCTTGCTTTCAAAATTCAATAAAAACAATGATCTCTCAATCAATTGATAATTATTATAAAATGGCATAATTTCGAGGGAGAGTTTTTTATTGTTTTGTAAAAATATGGACTTTGAAAAAGAAGAAAAATCCAATAAACGGGCTAACTGTGCAAAGGGATCATATTTCAAGGGGGATTTTTGAAATTTTTGATAATAAAAAGGGTTTTCAAATACCACAAGGGCCAAAACTGTCATTTTTCAAAAACAAAATTCAGAATGAAAATTACAAGGACTGAAAGTGTCACTTTCTAAAAATGAAATTTCAGAGGGTATAATTAGGATTTAAATTTCATTTTCTGTTTTTTTTCTTATACCGAATTTGTTATCGAGAAAGAAGAAAAATCAAATCTTTGATTTTCAGTTCATTACAACGATCACATCTTTCTTCTCTTCTCAAACGCAAGTAATTGTAGATTTTATAAGTTTTGGAAATGGATTTTTGTGACATTATTGAGTTTGAAAGTAAATTCGACAAAATTTAGGGTTTCCGAATTTAGGGATTTTGATAATTAACGATAGATCGATGTTTAAATAAACTTAAATATGAAGATAAAATGGTTAATTGTGATTTAACCTGATGTATCCTTCAAAATCTCAAATTCGATATGTTGGTCAAAATTCGAAAGTTTACAAGAGTTATCGAATTTGGTCAAAATGGGGATAAATGTCAAATAATGATCAAGATGGATTCTTTAAAGCTTAATTAGATCAATTTTGTTAGAAAAACAACCAAGATATTCATTTTCGACAGGACAGAATTGATAAGGTTCAAATTCGAAAGTCAAAGAGTAAAAGAAGTCAAATTTTGGAAGTCAAAATTGAAAAAAGTCAACTATCAATTTCAGAACTATCGAATTTGTTGATAAAAGTTTAAAATTTGGGGGGGGGGGCTTTCTAGATTTCATATGTGTTAATGATGATTGTCTGAATGTGTTGTATAAAGCTCGAATGTCTGTGAATAACAAGATCAGTACCTCATGTGAATTTGAATGTCAAACGTTTGTGAAAAAGGTACCACAAAAATTGAAAACATGCGATCAAGTTTTGATGAATTTTATACTTTGTGCCAAATATGTCTATTTTCATTTGTTTAAGTGGTCTAAGTCATGTCCGGTTACGACCGTTTTCTGAATTGACCAGAATGAGGAGTGGGTGACTTAGTGACCCTTCAGTTGTTGAATTAGATGTGTTTGTTTACATGATATAAGATTCATTACAAGAAGCAAAAATGAAGAATTTCAAAATAACTAGAGTCTGATAATTCAATTCTCAATTGTTTAAGTGGTCTAAGTCATGTCCGGTTTTGACCATTTTCTGCAATGAACAGAATGAGGAGTGAGTGACTTAGTGACCATTCAGTTGTTGAATTGAGTTAGAATGATTCTTTGTTATTAAATACAAATGCTTTTGCACAAATGAGTTTTGAACATTCTCAAATTTCTGTATTGTGTCAAAAATGGTACTCTTTCACAAACTGTTTTAAGAATATGATTGATATCTCTTCAATTTCTCAAAATTTAAGTCGTATTTAAAATCTGAGAGTATCTTTTATTCTTTATAAAATTTGAGTATCGTTTCCAAAAGAATTTTCCTTATGATGATATTCTAAACAGAACGAGAGACAAAAACCATACGCAAAAAAGCAAATCTAAAGTGTGTTCGAAAAAGAATCGTCAGAACACACAAAAAGAGAAATCAAAAGAAAAATGCGAATAAAGCGTATGACATGTGCTAGAAAAAGTAAGAAAAAGCACATGAGAAACAAACTGATCAAAGATATGTTCAAAAAGAATTTCCAGAACATATAAAAATAGACAGAGCGGAAAGAGATAAAAATGTCATATAAATTGTTTGATATCTAACACTTTGTCATCACTCATTCAGTAATCATCATGGCACAACCAGAAAGACCAGCTGATGTTCATCAAGACGAATTGTGTCCACCTAACTAACGATATGCACTCATGGATGCTAACAAAAAGATCGATCTTGATAATTCTCTGTATCCAAATGAATGCAAAATCATGGCAAACATCATTCAAAATCATCCACTTAAACTCAGCGTTGCTGCTTCTTCATCAGTGCCATGGATCTACTTGGGGCAGTTCTGGCATACTTTGAAAGAAGATGGATCAAAGTATAGGCTCAAGTTCATGCTTGATCAAAAAGAGTTAACTTTGACTCTTAATGATTTTAGAAGAATCTTTCATCTGCCTCAAGCTATCGATAACAATCATGAACGATTTGTTGCTACTCCAAAGTTTTCAAAAATGGTTCCATTCTTTCTGAATACTCTTGGTTTTACTCTGGAGTTACTATCACCATCCAACTTCAAGACGACAAGACTTGTACAACCATGGAAAATACTTGGCAAAATATTTTCTCGATGTCTTACTATGCGAGTCACTAGTTATGATCAACCGACTTTGCAGATAATGCAGATGTTATATTGTTTTGTCAACAATATACATGTAGATTATGCTGAGCTACTTTGGGAAGGATTGCATTATGCACTCAAAAATCCATCAACACAAATTCCTTATCCAAGATTCACAAAAATCATTGTAGGACACTACATGACTGCATTCCTTGAGATTTCTCGAAGAGCTCGTGATAAGTACCACAATTTGGAAGACGATGCGATGGTTAAGAGCATATTCAACTCAAGGAAGCATAAAGACGGTGTTGGAATAAAGATTCTAAATTGGATGATCACAGATGAGATGAAGCTCACTGATCATTATCGAATGTATGATGTGGTGTTTAGGGTAGATGTTCCTACGACTCAGTCACAACTGATTGAGTTTACCCAGGGAACGCATAGGACACTTAGCGCCCTTAGGTCACCTAACCCTGAGAGGAATGAAGGAGAAACGAGTGCTCCATGAAAGTCTACCGTTATTAGACTTTGTATTCCTCAAAGATGATCAACTCGACTTACACCACCAACACCAATCCCAAAAACTATTGAGGCTGATGACATAATCTTACAAGATACTATTCAACTAAGTCTTGCTGAGCAAAAAAGTCATGATAAACTTGAAGCGCAGCAAAATGTACAAAACGGTGAGGAGCACTTGATTGCTGAGAAGATTCAAAAATTGGTAGAAGGAGCAAAGAATGTTTAAAAGTTGAAGTTAATAGTTCCACCCTTAGGCAAGATGATACTCAAACTATTCCCGACACTAAGTTAGAGCCTAGGAGTGATAAGGAAAGTCCAGAGGTGGAGATAACTGCTGAAGTACAACCAGTCAATATTAATGAAGAAGAGGAAGAGTCAGTAAAGGATGATTATAAGTTGAAACAAATGGAAAAAGGGAAGCATGTAGAGGAGTCTAGGAGTACACCATCTCCTACAACAACTAGATCTCTTAGGATTCATTATACTCTTACATCTTCAGATACTGAGAAACTCTAGGAATTAACAGAAACTGATCCTACACCTTCATCTTCAACAACATCATCATCCTCACCAAAATTCAACATAACTGCTACAAACCGACTCTTATCCTTGTTCAAACCCAAGACTGTCCATTTCAAACATTACAAAAGTTTCTTTCAAGAACTACAAGGACAATATGATTATTTGTTTGGCTATCTTAAGACAAGGTTCATGCCAAGAATGAAGTTTAATGTACTTGCTAAATATTTACAACAAATCATGGAAGAGTCGTTGCCTAAGATGGTAGATAATCGTATCAAGGAATTTACCAACAAACAAGTTCCACTTTATGTTGCATAGGGGATTATCATGGAAAGATAAAAGGGTCAAGTAGATGTGGCCAAGATGATTGCAGATGTAATTCAGTAGGAACGCGAGAATCTTTGATCCGAGATTTCTTCGCAGATTAATGATGCTATCACTAACCATATTCCTTTGCATGTTGATTCATCAGTCATGAATTATATGTCAGGTCATATTTTGCATGTGCACCCAACTCAAGCTACACCAACTTCTACACAAGAACAACAACATCAACTATATCTGACTATGGGAGACAACCCTTAGCTGCAACAGGACGATTTACCAATTTGGCTAGCTCTCAAGTATAAATTTGAAAAACTTCATGTGGTTACTACTCCTTGTAGACCTTCTTCCATTCTCCCAAGAGATCGGGACGATCCTCATGATGATGCTCATCCTGAGGGAGAGAATAGTGCAAAGAGGCAGAAGACGTCTAAGCATGGAACTTTTGTGTTTAGAGAATCATCTTCTGGTCAAGAATTTGAAAGTGATCAAGGTCCATCAATGTCAGGTAATCAAGAAAAAATAGATGACTTTGATTTTTGGACGGACTCTTATGCCACAGATGATGATGAGATTCCTTATGAGAAAGTGTCACATGAACTTATGGATGAAATGTTACATACTGTTGATGAAGAAAAACTACGCAAAGTTGTTGATGAAATGTTGAGACAACAATGCACTTCAGGAGATGAGCATCAATACCACATTGATCATATGCAAAACTTCTTGAAGAATGATATTATGTGGGAAAGCAAGAAAGAAATCATAGTTACACAACATCCACAAATGCCCACTCCAGTTGTTCAAATTTGCCAAAGAGATCCTAAAGCTCTTGCACTATCTCTGGTTAATCAAGATATTGTACCTAAAGAAAGGAAGCTCAGGACCTGAGAAGATTGTGATGTCTCTTCATAAGTTTCCTGCAGTTATCTTTCCTGATGATGATATTGAAGAAAGAACTTCAAGATGGGTAGACAAGTATGTAAAGAAGTTTAATCCATATGCTCAATACAATGTCGAACATTGGAAGAATCTGCTTGCAAAGATCTTCTACATCAAGAAACAAAAAGAGCCCGGAAAGCCCAAGGAAGTAGGCTACTCAAATTCAAAGATTATTCAAATCATCAAGACTTATTAGGAACTAGGGCATGAGCACAAGTTCATAACAAATATTGTTGCAAGAAGAGCAAATGGTAGCATAGTGTCAATCACAAAGTCAGATTACAAGAACCTCAACAAGAATGATATTGAGGATATGTATATGCTAATTGTTAACTATAACAACCCAGAATTTTCATCAAATTCATAATCAATCTATTTTACTATGATCACAATTATAAGGGGAAATTTTTCGCTTTATTACATTACTTGCATTGTCAATATCTCATTATGCAAGGTAACTTGCATAACTAAAGTAGACAATCTCACGCAACCTACCTATGATAATCCTATCTTCATATATGTCAAGAAAACATCATAACATGTCAAGTCAATATCATCATATCCTTATTACAAAGTACATTATTCCTATAATGTACCATTCACAACGTTATATCAAAACGGGCTTTAAACCGTTATCGTATACCTCTAAACCCTAAATTCCATGAAGAGTTAATATCTAAAGTGAATGTACAAGCTACTAAAGCATATATACAAGTAATATAACATTTCATTTGAAATATAAACTCCCTCCAGGTCAAGTACAAGTTTTCAAAGCACAATGTACAAGTCATTAAGCATGACATCTAAAATAGCTATTTTACCTCCGTTTTCATTCTAACTTCTTCACCATCACTTGTGTACAAGCTACTAAACTCAATATACAATGTGTAAACTCTAATTATTCTATTCATAAATTTTGATACACATTTTTACACTCAAAACCCTAATTCAAAACTCAGAAACCCTAACCCGAGCTAAATACTACACTATGACCCGTTTCTTCATTTTTATCCATTTTAAACCTCAAACAACACTCAAATAAGTTGTAATAACTTATTTTACAACTATGTCAATCCTATTTCATCATTATTTCATCATCTCATATCCTTTATACAAAAATTGAATCCGAGAAACCCTAAACATACCTAAATGGATCATTCGACTCGTTTACTCGTTTTAACCATTTAAACCACCAACAATTAATCAAGTGCTATTGTAAACTCATGATATGAGTTTACAATCCATAATCTATAATTTTCCTAGCAATGTACAAGAATTATAAGCTAGAAAACCCTAATGTTTCTAGCTCATTTTAACCCATTTAAAACTCAAACCATGTGCAAGCACCTCCATTACCAGCTCCTTGACCCTCATATGCAGCTTACCCACCTACTTTAGCTTTCCTTTGGTCCAAATTGAAGCCATATGACACCCTTGATGACTCATTTCAGCCGCGGCATAGCAAGGGACAAACAACAAATCAAGGCTAGCTTTTAGCCTTAGCAACTCATCATATAGACTTCCCACATCACCCTCTATATGTTCCATGTATAGACTTCTCCTACACTCTTATAATGTTCATATGATCCTAAATATACTCTTGTTAAAGTTTCATAACTCAATTCATGCTCATTTTCCGTTTTTATCCAAAACTATACACCCGAAACCCGAATTTGCTTAAAACTTGATTTCGAGCCCTAAGACCCCAAAACTGACCCGCGGCTAAACAATGCAACCATTTCTTCACTCCCATTTAAAAATATTACCCATGTTCAAGCACACTCCAAAATTTAGCCTTCTAAACACATCCCCAAGCAACTTACACCACCTCTCTTTACCTTTCGCATGTACAAAAATTAGCCACATGATCTCC
Source organism: Tanacetum coccineum (assembly GCA_026074375.1). NCBI lineage: Eukaryota > Viridiplantae > Streptophyta > Magnoliopsida > Asterales > Asteraceae > Tanacetum > Tanacetum coccineum. Next base: position 6,927 of record BQNB010142037.1, on the reverse strand, counting down.
TTTTCCTCCTTTCATAGCCGCGGCATACACATGGTGTTTCCACCATGTTCTTGCTAGTTTCTAGCCTATCCAACACATCCTCTAGCCTATCTTAGTCACCCTATAGCTCTCATATGTGTCCTAACCAGATCACATAAGTTTCCTTAGCCTCCAAGATCCATTCGCCTATAAATAGCACACAAAACCCTTCATTTCAAAGCATCCCCACTTCTTCTTTCTATAACCCAAGTAGCAACCTTTCTCTGAACTACTTATGATCCTAGGACATCAGTCTAGAAAAAACAAGTCCAGTCATTAAACATTCATGAAGATTTATTCTGTAAGGCCCCGAGTGACAAAGATACAAACGAAAGGCGTACGAGTGGAAATACTACCCGAAACGACCCATTTCCACCATTTTTGCTCCTTAAAGCTCAAACCCAGGTTCTAGATATTCTACTTCTGCTCCTACACTCTTATAATGTTCATATGATCCTAAATATACTCTTGTTAAAGTTTCATAACTCAATTCATGCTCATTTTCCATTTTGATCCAAAACCGTACACCCGAAACCCTAATTTTGCGTTTTTCGAAAACTGAAATGTTATAATGATTAATATTGTTATAATACTATCCTAGCATGATTAAATAATGTTAAAAATAACCAACTTTATTGATCTTAATGAATGGGGATTTGAACTTAAAACCTACGGTTTTTTACACGTTTTGAAACCCTAATTTGACAATGAACCCTTTTGCCTTCCTAGCTGTAACAGATCGTTATTCAAAAACTTTCCGTGAGGCCCCGGTAAACGACACATCATATGTAAGTTTATTCCATAACTTATAAAGTGCTCTATTGAAATGATCTAAAACAAGCTTGCATGATGCAATTGAGGACACATTTTATTAAATATTATCCCATGCGCAAGGGGTATATATCGTACATCTTCTTCTGAAATTTAAAAGGGGCTGAAGTATCGTCATTTTAATTAAAGTAGCTAACTAAGGGGTACACACTATTTAGTCTCTCCTTTTCAATAGTCCAAGGTTCTACTTGGTAATATCTATTCAATATATTGAAGGACCAAAGTCGTAAAAATTCAAAACTCCAGGGCTATTGTAATTTTCAAACACCTAGGATCTATAAAAACAACATTTTGAAAAAGTATTAAAAAATCTTATATCAAAACATTATCCATGCGACCATAACTTTATTAAAAGCTGCTTCTCGGCTTAACATTTTCCAGATATTGAATAAAACGCTTAAAACCGATCATAATAACCGGAAGCTTATATTGTACCACAGTAATAGATGAGAGCTCACATATAAGACATTTTTCCAATCTATGACTCAATATTACGTTCTGAATGAGTTGTTGGTTTACGAATAAAATGACCTAGCTCCTCAAACGTTACCCTGAATGACTTCTTTAATTTATGATGGCCTGAGATGGTGATGACAAAAATTCCAAAACACATTCTCAATCATAACTCTATTCACTCCTTAAAACTAAAGTTCTAAGCTAACAATCTTCTAAGACTCAACATATTAACTCGGTAGCGTTATGTGGCTGTTTACCTAATCATTCATTACTATATCTAACATTCCTGGTTAAGATTGTTGGAAAAGTGCATCAGCTTTCTTTCAGTATATTTACACATACAACTACCTACCAGGTAATTCATAACCTCCTTTACTATATACCATGTTATATAAACCGCGAGGCGCAATACATGCCAGTTACAAACTCTTTTATATACTCGTTAATCTTATAACAATGTGATTACTTTTCAAGACTTATACATGCTAAAAAACCAGTAATACAAGTGTTTTATTATAAGTTATATGCTATCTATGATACACTATAACAAGGCTACTGTCTTAAGTTACATTATGCCAAAAGAAAGGACCAAAAGTCACCCCTCACATTCATCATGGACCAAATTAATCACTTATGGGTAAAAGCGAATAAAGTGGGATGTGTCCCAGCATATCAGGATTGTACGAATCCAGTTTGTGGTTAGCCTAGAATTCTATAACCAAACGCACACTATATTATGAAATTCACGTCAGGTTATATATCACCATAACAACATACACCGAAGGCCATTATCTATAATACTATATATATATATAAATATATAAATATAACACATATCAATATAAACTATATATATATATATCATCCCATCATTTTTGTATATTTTGGGTATATTATTATACACTACAGTCATTTTGTGCCATGAGCTTAGACCAACTATACTATAACTAGACAAGACCAAACATACCAAACAATATCAATAACAGCACAAATAACACGGTTACTATGATAATGCATTCATTGCAATTATTACAAATAACGTGTATATAATAACGAGACCCATAGATCAAACAAAAGACCTGTCATAAATAAATTGGATTTTCTAGTCACGCGATTATTACACTATAACTTTACTATTCAAACACTGTTTATCAAACCTATGTCAAAACATTCATCTCAACCCTTTGTGTTGAATTTTAGCATGCTTATCTAGTTATTGTAGCGCCAACGAAAAGAAAGATCTTGATAATCTATTATGTCCAAACGAAAGCAAAATCCTGGCAAACATTCTCCAGAACCATCCACTCAGATTCAACATTCCTGCTTCTTCATCAGTACCATGGATATACTTGGGGCAGTTCTGGCATACTTTAAAGGAAGATGGCTCAAAGTATAGGCTTAAGTTTGTGCTTGACAAGAAAGAGCTCACTCTGACTCTTAATGATTTCAGGACAATATTCCAACTGCCTCAAGCCACAAATAACAATAATGAACACTTTGTTAACAACAAGGTAGACGACTATGCTGAGACTGGTTTGTTGTGGTCATTGTCAGTCTTCATCAGGAGTACAGTGATCTGGGAAAGAGTACATGATTTTCAGCTAGGTGTGGAAAGCTATCAATAGAAGGTCAATCTTACTGCACCAACAATTACTTTCCCAGGCATTAAGAAGTACAAGGTGTTCTCCATCGTCTTTGAGCCCGTGTATGGCATTATATACAAGAACAGCAAGAAAGAAAAGAGAGTGATGAGACATCAAGAGGTTCATAAGTTCTATGATGCTACATTAAAAAGAGTATTGGAAGGGTAAAAGAGCTATAATAACGATATGAAGCATAGGTATGTGACTCCAAGTCTCAGTAATGAAGATACTGAATACTTGCAACTGGTTAAGGAAGAGATTGAAGAACGGTTGAAGCATCGTGATCAAATGAGACGTTAGGATATGTACGTGAACGGAAGACCACTAAGATCAAGAAGGGAACGCCCAAAATAATCGACCCTTAAGGGGAGATTGTTAGGATCATAAAAGTGTCGATTATGATACTTTAAATGGTTTTATCTATTATTAGTGTTTAGTCTTTATTTTATAAAGTAGAAAGTAGTTTGTAATAAGGAGGAATATGCTAAAATTAAAATATAACATATTATCCAAAGACTAGGGACTAAAATTGCAAAATTAGGAAAATAAAGGAAGAGAAGCTATCCTCCCTCTCCTATAAATACCTACCTAATCATCATTAGGTGGTTAAGGCTTGTAAAAAACTCATTTTCCCTCCCTTTTCTCTTTTGTTATAAAATTTAGAAATTGTGAAAGACTTGTCTTCCTCTCTTAATTCTCTTTATTCAAAACATTCATAATCGTGTGATTCAAGCTAAAACAAGTCTTAACAATAATAATTTAGAAAGTGGCTTGTATAAATAAATAGGGAATTAAAGTAAAATCGACGAAGTTTTCACGACACATAAATTTAAATGGAAAATTTAATTCATTCACACATACAACAAAATTTAAAAGAAAGTACGACGCGAACTCCTATAGGGAATATAGTCTAAGATAGTTCCTACTTAAGGTTCAATAAGCAAGATAGGAAAGTGTAACCCTTGCCCTTTTTGTGTTCTAAATATTTCTTTTATAGTCCTTTGACTATTTGACTTTTGTCAATTTATTCAGATTTTGTATCGTGTTGACGGTGATGATTTTTATAAGAATTGTGATGAATTGTGGTTTATTGTGATTAATAATCCCTTTTGGAAAGTATTATTGTGTTATTTGTATTTCGTGTGGTTAGACTCGTGAATTTGTGAGAAATGCCGAAAAATGAGTCTGACACGCCCGTTAATGTCCAAATGAGTTTTTAAAGGGTTTAAAGTGAAAATATATCGTGTGAATACTCTAGGTTAATGGAAAAGTATTTTTAAGGTGAATAAAAATGCTAATTAACTTTGGGGTAAATTTTACGGTTGAGTTTTACGAGCTTTTAAATGATCCCGACACGAAAAAAAAGACCCGGGGCCTCCTTGGATGCCATAGCCGGTCATGGGAGATTAAGGGGACAAGGTGGCTTAATTTTAGCTAATGTGTCTCAAAGGTGTACAATTATATTCTCCCACTAGAAACTTTTTCATTCATTATCCATTTTCAAATAAAAAACTCATAAGTGTGTGTGTGTGTGTGCGTTTGTTACGTCCGCCACCTACCACCAACAATCCACCATAAAAATTCCAACTTTGATCGAGAACGTGATAATCCGGGTTGATACGAGTGTTTGGGTGTTCATTTAAACAACGTTTGGGTTGTCCGGTTCGTGTCGAAATATATATTTTTGAAGATTTTCTTGTAAGTTTTCAAATTTAAATTTTGTTTGTCCTTTTGGGTTTATTTTGATGCATAGATGTTAGTTGTACAAGTTGATCGTTGTGAAAATTAATTTTTGGAAGCGAAATGAATAAAAAGGGTGTGTTTGGTTCGTTGGATAAAAAAAAAGGAAAAAGAGGGTTTTGTAGTTTTGATGTTATGGTCATGATGGTTGAATAATATATGTTGCTAGATAGCTTATTTTTGATAATAGATTGTATGGCTTATTCAGGCTTATTTTTAAGCTATTTCTTGGCTTATATGCCACGAAATATTTCTCAAAATCACTAGGAAAGTGATTTTGATTAATTTTGTGTTATGGCGTATGTTGTGGACTATTTTTGAGGCTTGTGGTAGTAACCAAATGCGATACGTAGCTTATTAGCTTATTTTCAAGCTTAATATACGTATTTTTGAGCTGTTGGACTCACGGCTCAATAAGTCTATTTAAGCCGTGGCTTAATGGAAAGGTTTATTGTGGTCTGGACTATTTTCTACTTATTGGTATACGCTTATATATGTAAATGGACCTTGGTTTTGGACTTGGATTGTATTTTGGATTTATAAATATCTTAATGGACTCTTATTGGGCCTTAAAGCCCAATAAACGATATTTAGTCGTTATGAGAGTTTTGTTGGACTTTTAAAAGTGAAAATGTATTTACGAAGTGATATTGAACGATATTTTGGGAAAAAATGTTTTAGTAAACGTTAAAAATTGAGATTTTGGAATTTTGTCGAAAAATGTTGAAAATAAGGTTGGAAACCTTAGAAAACGTTGTATGAGCGTACAAGTCATGTCGAAATTTTATAAAAAGTTTATACTTAGAAATTTTCCTAAAAACATGATTTTTTTAAATAATAAAATATTATTTAATTATTTTATTTATTTAATAAATTCACTAAAAGACAAAAAATCTATTTTTTCTCGAAACTTCTCGAATATGTTTACTATGAGTAAATGTTTCAATTTCAACCGTATTATGATTATTTTAAAGTGACTAAGATTACCAAATGGACTTGTCGAGATATATTTATAATTATTAATTATAAATATTTACTTATATTACTTATCTATTTTCTCTAAATAGTATAAGTATGTATTATCGGGGAATGAGATTGATATGATTGTAGAAATACGTAGTCAACCATCACACCACTAAATTGTTTTGGGTAATTGCACAACGTGTCTAAACTCTATGCATCAAACGTGAAGATTATTTTGGAATTGGATGATTAAATTGGGATATTAACTGGACTAAGTCGTGTGCGGGCGTCGTTGCATTTGCTTGTGTGATTGAGATTTGGTTGCTAAAGACTTGTTTGAGGTGAGTTCTCGTAGCCCCATTTTTTTTACTATTTTTCCGTTAGGGGAAATGATACTCAAATGTGTTTTGAAATGTTTTGAATTGATTTGTGCGAAATGTGGTTATATTTTTTGGACAAGTTACGTGCTTATGACTGCTATGTGAATATTATGTGTTTTGGAGCGGATGGGTACGCATACCCAGTATTTGTGTGATTATTGGAGCGGATGGGTACGCCTACCCAGGTTTGTGTGTAGTCATGTCCTAATTTTAGTGCTCCAGATGGTAGGCCTTTTAGGTGCGTAAGTGACATATGGTTATGGATTAGCGGTGATGCTAAGGTTGTTTGCATATTTTCACTATCATATAGCACTATTTTCCACTATTGAAATATTGGCACAACTTGGGTTTAAGGTAAAACCTACGAGCTCACCAACATTATTGTTGACGTTTTCGAGTATCATTTTTAGGTGAAGTGAAAGAAGAATAGTTTGGTGTTTGTGATAGCAGACTTAGAAGTATCCCGAGTGGAATTTCATGTGAAGTCTTGCTTGCTTGTTGTTTGGTCTTAGTATTTGGATGATTTGGATTAAGTTTGGATTATGAACCCCTGTGTGGGCATTCGAATAATTGTAAGAGTTTGTGGATTTTAGTTGCGATTTAGGACATCACTCGAGGTTGTTCGAGGTTGATGGTCTTCATAGCACTTGAAGTTTATGCATTGTAGTTTTCTCTATTCTGTATCTTGTGTTATGATTGATCATTATATTGCATTCCTGAGTTTCCGTCATTGTCGGGGTGTGACACAAACCGCCACACACAAGATTGCCAAACCGATACCAATAAGCTGCCAAATAAGTCACTATCGAGAGAAGGACCACTTAGCCAAACCGCTACCAGTCCATGGTTTTTGTTTTCTAGAAAGAATTTGACTACCAAACAAACACGAGTACACA
>BQNB010142036.1:0-12358 GCA_026074375.1 Tanacetum coccineum | reverse complement strand
AACTAGTTATTAAACATACAAATTGATGATTACAAAAGCTATATTTCAGCGTTTTAAGATCAAAAACTTATCAAATCGCAAATCTAACACTTAGCGTTCTACGAAACCTACAAATTCTTCGATACAAAAGCTTCTGGATCAAAAAATGATACGGTTAAACTCGATTTTATCCACTAAACACATACTAGATCTCTCCCGGCGATAGATACTACTTGTTATATGTCATGTCTGCACTATAGTATCATGCAAAAGTAATAGAATTAGAGGAGATAGGCTAGAGAGTATTTTTCATCATTTTCATAGTTTTCATTCTAAAAGGGAAAATAGAAATGAGAGGGAGAAGTGAGTTATAAAATGTAAGAGACTTGTATAAATACCCCTCCTAGATGGGTATTTATACTTATTGCTTCTATTCCATTTTCCTAACTTTAGTCAAACATTGGTCAACTTTACTTAACTTTAACCAAGATAGACATTATTACAATATAATTAATAATAAAACTATAAACTATACAACGACCAATTCATTTAATAATAAATAATTTTCTTGAACCAAACAAACCCTAATGACGAATTTTAGTAGTGCAAAAAATATACCGAAGACTGAGAAGAAGGCATTAACCACCAGGTTCGACTTTTAGAAGAGAATGAAAGCCACGAAGGTTTTGCAACGCCATTCAATCCATATGAAACCCTTGTAAATTCTTATACTCTAAATACGCGTTCAGTTTTTGGTATTGGGCTTTATAGTTTTCTTTGCCTTAATGGTTCATCTATGACATTTGTATTCGTTACAATAGCTATTGGCTAATACCTTTAGGTATTAGCCATGTTTATGATAATTTAATGTTTGGTTTATGTTTATTTTGATTGTATCTTATTCGTTGTGTGTTCATTATGTTTATCAATTTATACTCATTTATGTGCTTAAGTATGCGACATATCATTCAACTGGATCTAGGAATACAAATAGAGCGTTAGCTAGATGTCGGGATAGCTATCCATATCTACAATTTATATATCTAGAGTAATAGGATCACAAATATTGACATGTCTTTGCCTTTGGTTTAGTGAACAAGTTGGACTAGCAGGTGACCTAGGATTAACAAATGACGTTCTGATTCTTTGGGTAAAGATATGGACAGTTGACTACTAGTATATAAAGAGCCGTTAAGCAGTAAGTTAGTGAAGTCTTGATGAGTTATGATTCAATAAGATCACCATTATTGTCTTCTAAGATAGATTATAATCAACCATGAGTACTTTATGTGGATGTGGTTTGTTGTGGCAAAATTGCCAGATCTAGATTTTAGTAAGAAGTACCGCCTAAATCTTGAAATGATATATCAACAACGAGATAAGACAATAATTGCACTTATAAACAAAACCTATGTTTTATTAGATTAAATATGGTTAATACGTTTTCCTTACAATAGGCTTGACCGCTTCTCTATCTTCTAAATATCAGATTTGTGTGTGTTAATCGCCCAATCTCAGTCTAGGTAAACCAAAACTCGTGCCAGTCTCTCAGACTGAAACCCCCCCCCCTTTTTTGTTGTTTATGTTTAATTTAGGTATAATATAGAATAAATTAGGACTAACATAGATAACTAAAATACTGATAGATTTAAGTATTAACACTCGCTCTTAGTGATCGACACCCTACTTGCCAATGAACCTACAACTGATCAGGTACAATGCCCGTTAGTGTTTGTTATTAGGTAAAGTCGGAAAAATATAAATAATAAAACTTGAATATAAATTACCTATGCACAATGACAGCATCAAACACTATTCCTCCAAAAGTACTCGCATTTTTTTCTTTGAAAAGTCGACAACGTCCTTCCCAAACTTTTGTAATTACATCAACGTCATTCCCAAACTTTTGTAATTACATCAATATCATTCTCACACTTTTAAGAAGGATGTATATGTCCAAAAATCAATTAAATCATAATTATATAGATTTTAAATTATCAAACTATCATTTATCCCTTATGTTGATCATGATCACATTATTCATATATACTTTTTGAGCTCGAACGCGAAAAAAACGTGATGATGTAACTATAAAGTTTGGATATAAATATGAAAGAACATATTGCTCATATATATTTATTTGTTCATATGTACTTTTGGCCTTGAGTCTTGCCTCCACATTACGAAACAGGCCTCACGTGCAATAATATTCTTTTGGAACCATTCTTAAAAATCATTCTAACAAAGTTGTTTTGAAACCTTTTGTGCAACCTCCCCCCCCCCCCCTCCTACGTTCCCACAATCATTGGTTTTTGGAAAACAATTTCTTATAAAAGCTGTTCCAAAAGATGGATTGTTTTTGATGGATTTTTGTTGCTTATCGTGGTGTTGAAATGGTTTAGAAGCAGGTTATGATTATTTCTATACTAGGCAAAAGTACTAGCCATTTGAACCAAAGTTGCGGTTTGATTAAAAAATGTTCACTTTGAGCAACATGAGTTGCCGGTTTGATCACAAGACTAATATGTTGTTTGATCTACAAAACATGCGGGTTTGGTTTAAAAAGTGAGAAGTTAGGTTTTGACATTGGAGTGTCAGATTTTGGCAAATTAAGTTGCGTTTGTTAAAAGTTCGGTTGGCTTAAAGAAATGTTCGCGGTTTTTGACTCTTCAAAAGTTGCCAGTTTGAACATGGTCACTTTCGGTTTGTTTAAAAATATATGCGGTTTGATTAAACTACAGTGCTATTTGTCCATGATTGACCGTCACTTACGCAATTTGACACCATTTAGCTACTTATACATAGTCAATACTTGCATTTTGACCTCTCTTCTAGTCAGTTTGACTTAGTCAAAACTTGCATTTTGACACAAACATTTAGCCATTTGACTTAGTCAAATCCTGCACTTTGACAGTTTGACTTAGTCAATTCCTGCAATTTGTCCTATCATTTATGCAATTTGACTTGGTTAATTCCTGCATTTTGACTTGTCAACACTCGAAGTTTGACTTAGTCAATTTACGCCATTGAATTATAACAATAACAAAAACACCAAAGCAAACACAACACTTAATGCTCAAACGATCCTACAATATTCACCTTCATCTTAAAGTAGTGATTGGGTTTTAAATGACTACGGGGTTTATGTACGATATTACTTATTTGAGATGGAAGTTCGGATTTCCATGAGGAGTGTATTATTTGTCTTCAATTCTTTCTTTCTCCACAATGAAGATGACTTGCTCAAGCATATACGGTTTATGATGAAGACTGGGATATCTAGTTGCTTTTGTGATTCTTTCTCTCTATACCCACAAAGTAGCTATCACTTAATGGAGTTACATTGTAGTACTCCATGTCTCACACAGTTGAGGAGATTTCAAGAGGTGTTGTATTTTTTATATACTTTTGGGTGAGTATATGGTACTTAGAGATTTGCCTTTGTACCGCTCTTCGTCACACGGATAGTACAAGATTAAGTCACAAGCTTGGGATTTTGCTTCATTCTTGGGTTCGTTTCATCGGGTTGTCTCCATCAGTAGTCATCAGTACTAGCCAACAGAATAGATAAGGGGATATAGATCAGTTGATCAAGAGAGATTTGTTAAGAGAGTATTTTTTGACATCTTCTCACAGAGTATTGCTTATGCAATCACGGGTATATGAAGCTAAGTAAGCAGTTCCAGTTGATATACGATGTACACATGTGTAGGATGATTCCTCAGTTAGTCATCATCCTGGAGGGAGAAATATAGACATTTGGTACTTGGTTGAAAACCCTAATCCTTCCTTTCTTGCTTCAATCCTTTTAAAGGTTTAATCAAACCCTTAAAACATCTTGATGTATCTTAGATATAGTGTATGAAACCTTGTATGAGTTGTATAACAAGATTGTATGGTTTGTTTGGGTTGGCAATTTGAGCCGTGGGTTTTGGTTGAGAGAAAGAGAGATAGAATTAAATTTTTGTTAAGTCTTGAGAGTGTGTAAGTGTTATTCAATGCATGCATGTGATGTATAATTTATAAATGTGTATAAGGCTAGTTATCTTTGACCCAACATTTCAAATGTGATTACTTGTATGTGTTGTAGAAAAGTTTGTATGAATTTATTAAAGGGGTGTTTTTGAGCCGTGGGCTTATAGGAGCACAAAGGGAGAGATTTTTGATTTTTCTAAGTGTTAAGTGTTATGTGAACTCATCTCTTGCAATCTATAAGTATTATACATGTAGGACTAGTCAAGGAGACACCATGAGGGTTTTTAGGAAGTCTTGGTCTTGGTCTTTGGTCAAAGAAACAAGAAAAGCTAGGTTTAATGGTGTAGATGTTGTACAAAACCAAGTTGCAAGATTTTTTTCATATTTCTTTGTATCAATTGCAACAAATCCGGCCATAAAGGGATATATATGATATATTTTTGTAATTTTTATGTATTGGGTATAAATGTGGGTATTTGTTGAAGCGTAGAAAAGTTTTGGTGGTTCCGGGAATGCCTAAACGTATTTTATCGCGAAACGAAATCAATTTACGCAACCAATAAAAATAAAATGAATAAAGTTAATAATTATCATCAAAATAATTACTTAACTTTTGCTTGATGTAAACATTGAATTGCTTGATGCCCGTTTACATTGAACGCTAATTTTTAGCTTACGCGATTTAGCTTAACGCTTACGATTTAAAAGCAAACGCGTACAATACTAAAAGTACATAGTGAATTTATTGACGACGTCAATGACCCTAAAACACGGGGTGTTATAGTCTTCCCCCGTTAAGTGATCCTTGTCCTCAAGGCTTAAGACGCGGCACCTGACGCCGGTGCGGTCTTTGTGAACAGATGTGGGTATTTCTTCCGGAATTGATCCTCGCGTTCCCACGTAAACTCAGGACCTCGCTTGGAGTTCCATCGAACCTTGACTAATGGGATGCGGCTTTGCTTCAACCGTTTAACTTCACGGTCCACGATCTCGACGGGTTCCTCGACAAACTGAAGCTTGTCATCAAAATGAAGTCCATCCAACAGAACGGCTAACGGTTCGTCGGCATAACACTTCTTCAAATTAGATACATGAAATGTATTGTGAACCCTGCTTAGCTCTTCTGGAAGCTCGAGCTTGTAAGCAACCTCTCCAACCTTTTCTAACACCTTGAAAGGTCCAACATACCTAGGGTTTAACTTCCCCCGTTTGCCAAAACGTACGACCCCTTTCCAAGGCGAAACTTTAAGCATAACTTTATCCCCGACTTGGAATTCCATCGGTTTACGCTTTAGATCCGCGTAACTCTTTTGTCGATCGCGAGCAGCTTGCATTTTCTGCTTGATCTGAACGATCTTATCAGTTGTTTCTTGAATCAGTTCTGGACCAAGGAGTTGAGCTTCTCCAACTTCGGTCCAACAAACAGGTGAACGACACTTTCGACCGTACAATGCTTCAAACGGTGCAGCCTTGATGCTAGCGTGATAGCTATTGTTATACGAAAACTCGACTAATGGCAAATGGTTAACCCAACCCTTTCCAAAGTCGATTGCACAAGCACGCAACATATCCTCGAGAGTTTGAATAGTCCTCTCGCTTTGTCCATCCATTTGTGGATGATACGCAGTACTCATATCCAAGTTAGTACCCAAAGCATTCTGAAGTGACTTCCAGAAATTTGATGCGAACCTCGGGTCGCGATCACACACAAATATTCAAGAAGGTATTCCATGCTCGGACCACCTCCTTTAGGTACATTCATGCAAGTAATACCATCGATCAGTCTCTCTCATCTGGTTAAAAAGAATTGTGGACTTAGTGAGTCGGTCAACGATCACCCAAATAGTGTTGTAGCCTTGCGACGACTTAGGAAGCTTTGTGACAAAATCCATAGTGATGTTGTCCCACTTCCATTGAGGTATATCAGGTTGTACCAACAATCCTGATGGCCTTTGATGTTCTGCCTTGACCTTAGCACACGTCAGACATTTGCTAACATAGGTGGCGATGTCGGCTTTCATATTGGGCCACCAATATAGCTTCTTCATAAATCTTTTTTGGGGTTTTTAAACATCTTGTCGGAACCCCGGATGAAAGAGAATTTTGGACTTGTGGGACCTCGTGCATAATACACAAGTCCCAAGTCGCCAAACGAGTAACCAACTCCTGCATTGAAGCATAGATTCCATAGTTGAAAAGTTGCTTCTTGTTTATCACCCCACTCAAACTTGACCTTCTTCTGGGTGAGCTTGGTCATCGGTTTGGCGATCTTCGAAAACCCTTCAATGAATCTTCGATAATACCCAGCAAGACCTAAAAATTGACGAATCTCCGTTGGCGACTTAGGAGATGCCCAATCTTTAATGGATTCGATCTTGGCGGGATCCACGTGAATGCCCTCACTATCAATCACGTGACCAAGGAACTGTACTTTAGGAATCCAAAATTCACACTTGGAAAATTTGGCATACAACTCCTCTTTCTTAAGCAATTCTAAATTAGCTTAAGGTGCTCTTCATGTTCTTGCTTCTTCTTTGAATATATCAGAATATCGTCAATAAAGACAATCACGAATTTATCTAAATATGGTTTGCACACCCGATTCATAAGGTCCATGAATACGGCAGGTGCGTTTGTCAAACCAAACGGCATAACTTGAAATTCATAATGGCCGTAATGGGTTCTAAAAGCGGTCTTCAGAATGTCTTCTTCTCGAACCCTCAGTTGGTGATAACCCGACCTTAGGTCGATCTTCGAGTAGACACTCGACCCTTGAAGCTGATCAAATAAATCATCAATTCTTGGGAGCGGATAACGGTTCTTCACCGTCAGTTTATTCAATTCCCAGTAATCAATGCACATTCAAAACGATCCGTCCTTCTTCTTGACAAACAAGACCGGAGCTCCCCAGGGTGACGAACTAGGTCTTATAAAGCCTTTGTCAGATAGTTCTTTTAGTTGCTCCGACAACTCTTTCATTTCAAAAGGTACCTATAAATAATGCGCCCTATCTACGGGTGCAGCGCCAGGTATCAAATCGATTTGAAATTCCACTTGTCGAGTCGGAGGAAGAACCGGCAAGTCCTCAGGAAATACTTTAGGAAAATCTCAAACTATTGGTACATCCTCAAGTCTCTTCTTCTCTGACTTATCTTCAACCTCCTTTGTACTGACATGTGCCAAAAAGATTGGACATCCTTTTAGCATGCATTCTTATGTTTTGGAGTACGAGATAATGTGCAGACGAGCCTCGTGTCCCCGGTTTCTTCCATCACCGTGAAAAATTAATGTTTCATTTCCCCAGGGATACGAACGATCTTCTCGGCACACACAATGATTGCTTGGTACTTTGCCAACCAATCCATACTAATTATAGCATCGAAACTACCAAGTTCTACGGGTATTTTATTTATGTTGAATGGGCGGTTTAGGAGATTTAATGTGTAACCCCTAAGGATAGTGTTTAACCCAATTATTCTCCCGTCAGCTAGTTTGACATCATAATTGTGATCTAAGGTAGATGGCATGATATCAATTTGGGAACTAAATGCAGTAGACACAAAACTCCTATCGGCACCAGTATCAAATAATATAGAAGCATAGCGGTTGTTGAGAAGGAACATACCCGTCATGACATTAGATTTTGGGTTTGTCCCTCCATGTCCCACCGCATACACTTTGGCTGGAGCCCTGTCATTACCAACTTGATTTCCATGGTTTTTGTTGTTCTTCAGCTTTGGACATTCCCTCTTGAAGTGTCCTTGAACTCCACACTCGAAGCAAGTAGGTTTTTGGCCTGACCCAGTGCCCCTCTGATTGTTAGCATTGTTGGCATTTCCTGCACTCCTACAGTCACGGGTAAAATGGCCAAATTTGTTGCATTTGTGGCATTTTGGAGCACATGGACCGTCGTGGTGATAGTTGCATCTAGCGCATAGGGGTTTAGATCCCCAGTATGGCTTCTTTTCACTAGTCCTTGCAGTATAAGCCCTGCCAGTGTTCTGCTTCTTCTTCTGTTGTTGTTGGTTTTGATTGTTTCGGGAAGTGTTTTCAAACTTCCTTTTGTTCTCAGCGTGTCTTTCAGCAATGGTGCTGACTTTCTTATCCATTAGTTCAGTGGACATTTCAACAGTCTCTTGCATGGTTTTTGGCTTTGATGCTACAATATTTCCATGGATCATGTCGGGCAATCCGCCGACGTACCTTTCAATCTTGTCAGACTCCTCAGGAAACATCCTAACATACAGCAGTGCTAGTTCTTGGAAACGTTGGTTGTACCCTATCACATCAGTACCCTTCACTTTCAAATTCCACAATTCAGCCTCGAGCTTTTTCATCTCGTTCCTTAGACAGTACTTGTCAGTTATTTTCTTTCTCAGATCGGCCCAAGTCATTGCATATGCAACATCATGACTAACAGTCATGACATGGGAATTCCACCATGTTAGAGCACCTGCTAGAAGAGTACAAGTGGAAAACTTAATCTAATTTTCCATAGAGCAGTTTTTTATGCGGAAAACAGTCTCCATCCTTTCAAACCATTGGGTTAATTCAACAACTCCCTCAGTGCCATTGAAATATAGAGGTTTGCACTTCATAAAGTCTTGGTAAGTGCACTCCCGAGCAACGCGTTCAGTCCTTCTGCCACCCGTTCCCGAAGTATGGTTTTCATCGCCATTCCTGTTTGCATCACGTGCTGCCAAAGCGGCAGTGACACCTTGGTCAATCATTGCCTGAAGTTGGGCATTAGTGACCGATGTGGTGGTGGTTGCTGTTGGGGCTGGGGTTGTTGTGACCGGTGTTGACCTTGTGGCTCATTTTGGTGCCATTTTCTTCAATCACAAGAAAATACAATACCCGTTAGATTTCATAAAATCATAACCATGACATGACATATACATGATAAATAAAGTGAGATCACATCACACAGTGAAATATACAACTGAATTGTAATCAACAATGATATAACCAAATCGACATTCATTCATAAACAAATTCGATTATAGACGTGACATAATACAACCATTCCATATATAAATTGGAAAACATACATGAATGGTTCAGATACAAAATGATCATAACGATTAGGTTACAAAATAAACATAACAACCTAAAGCCTTACTAGCCAAGATTGAACCCGCAATACTTAGTAGGCTATATACAAAATGACTAGCCATAACATGATCTAATCTATGAACTGCTACCAGCCTCCTCTGGCAGCTCTGGCTGTGCAGGACCTCCAGCGGGTCCCTATTGTCCCTGTAATGCAGTAACCTGTCCCTGTAGTGCTGCCACCTGTCCCTGTAGTGTGGTCACATGTCCCTATAATGACTGCATCACTATCAATGTCTATATAAGTTGCTGCTGTCGGGTACGATCAGCTGTCCTCAACTCTTTCATCTATGCAGATCTCTTATGGTATGCCTTCAGCATCT
Source organism: Tanacetum coccineum (assembly GCA_026074375.1). Taxonomy (NCBI): domain Eukaryota; kingdom Viridiplantae; phylum Streptophyta; class Magnoliopsida; order Asterales; family Asteraceae; genus Tanacetum; species Tanacetum coccineum. The sequence continues at coordinate 2,969 of BQNB010142036.1, read as the reverse complement.
CTGAAGTCACAGCCTGTCTCCTGCGATTAGCAGCATGCAACTCTCTAATCTTTGACATCTGACCCAGTACAGTAGTGCGTAGTGACATAACCTCTCCGTAGGCAAGATCACTCGCATCCATCGATCACCTCCAAGCCTCTCGGGACAATCTAGCCTTTATCTCCATCAGATGACGTGTATACGCATGTGCTCGTCTGTCTCTAAACAACATATTGAGCCGACCATCTAATAGCTGTCTCTAACTCTACTTATCGTCTACCCTCGTATAAATCTCATCCGTGTCTTGCCTAACCCTAGTATCAAATGCTGTCATATGTCAACCCAACTCTGTGTCAGTACTAATGGGTGCCTCCTGAAGGGTATCAACTATCTCGTCCCACGAGTCAGTGATCCCATATCTAACATCTCTCTCCGGATCACGCCTGATCTCCTTATCCATAGTAGCTACAAAACCATAGTCTGCCCTAAGACCTCTAGCCGGTCTAGCAGCAGCAGCATATGAGCTCTCTCCTACCTCGTATCTAGGACTAAGAGCGATACCTAACCTCTTCCAAGGTGGTAAGGTAACCTCGGGTCTGTCCTCCTTACGACTAGCAGAGGGTAGTAGCAATGGTGGTGATGAAGTAAGAACTGATATGGGCAAGGGTAGTGGTATCCCAGATGATGGTGCATCTGATCTAGTGGGGGAGAGTATGAAGGGTGGTGGTAATGGTAGAGAATGGGAAGTAGATGCGGCCTTAGCTCTCAGCCGAATCATAGCAGCTTGATAGCCCAATGAACGAATGGGACTAGTAGGTGGTGATGGAGATAGAACATGCACTAGTGATGATACTGGTAGTGGTGGTGATATTGGTAGTGATGGAGATGGTATCGAGGGTAGTGGTGGAGAAGGTATCTAGGGAAGTGGTGAAGACCATGAGGAGAGCGGTGATGATGGTGGAGTAGATATAGCGAGAAGTCTGGCAACCTCTGCATCAGACCATACTGGTGTAGGTACTGGAGCTGGAATAGAAATCCTAGCTGTCACACGATATGCAGGGTGTGGTGGTGGTGTGGCCGCAGACTCATCAGTCTCGAACGGCTCTGTCTCCTCCGCAGATGGGGCCTGATCCGTAGCTGGTAAAGCAACAACTACAGAGTCGGCAGGAGCTGGGTGCTCCTCCTCCTCCTCATCATCATCGGCCTCGATGTCCATATCATCATCCTCATCATCCTCTGATGACCCCTCCTCGTCATCGCCGTCATCTCCTCCATCGGCAGGATAATCAACAGGATCCTCCTCAGGGTCCTCGTCGTCATCCTCCTCTGGGTCCGCCTCAGGATCGGACTCCGGAACATAATCTGGTGACTGAGCAGTGGGTGAGGCAGCAGCAGGCAGTGGCTGCTCCTCCGCCGGAAACACCTCATCCTCCTGTGGCATATACTCGGGGTATATCGGCTCTGGAACATAATCTAGTGGAGGTGGTGACTGTGGCTCCTCGGGGCCCGGTATGTAGTCTGGTGATGGTACAACTCCTGGTGATCCTATATCTGACAACTCCTCAAATGTACTGGATATCTCCGTGTATGTGACCCCTGATTCATCTGAATCTGACATGACTTTATCTGAAAATCCAAAATAGTTTATATTAGTATTTAATATAAGACTCTTATAGTAATATACATTTATATCATAACATGTATATCAATCAAGAATGCATCTAGTCCAATCAACTAATGCAACAACTAGTGTATGCATGAATGTATGCACGTATGAATGTCCCGTGTAAACCCCTTTGTATGTATGCAATGTTTGAAAATGGTTATAGTCCAGCAAAAACATTTGACCTGGTTCTCTATAACCTTGGCTCTTGATACCAATCTGTAACACCCCCAAATTGGGTCGCACAGTCTGAAATAAGGGTCCGGGGCGTTTACCTTCAAAGATCAACAACACAAGATAGTATATAAGAACGACCAAAAGTCGTTTAAAACGATACATTGATTCAAAAGGTATTTTGTTACATAAGCCCGAAGCTTCACTTGTTTCAAAATAGAATGAATTTCTCTGAGCCCATTCAAACAGATATACAGAAATGTATTGCTGCAAAAGCTTTAATGCAGATATCCAATCAAGAACCACCCAAATCAAAACCACCAATGTATCCCTTGCACCTCGTGCTTATTGACCTCCTGAAAAACATTGCTTTAAAACGTCAACAATAATGTTGGTGAATTCATAGGTTTGATAAATCGTATATTGTAGGACCACAAGATCTCCCAAGTGTATGATAATGCAACAGATGCAGACATCATATAAATGTAATTACGTTGTCCTAAGCTCATGACACTGAAGCTCGACATAAATAAATAGCAATATAAAATTGCCCACATTGCCCGTATTGATGTTCTAACCTGCAACATCCCTAATCCGACATGGTATACGTTCGTTTGTCTAGTGATAGCTAATCACCCGAACGGGGATGTCAATCCCAATAGATCTATTCATAACATTTGCGCTCACAATCCAGTAATTGACAGTTCATGATAATGGGCTCAACTTGGGTTAATGCTACTTAGGCAACACGTAATCATAGTATAAAATTTATCCACTTGTGTCCAGTTATAAAACAAATGCATGTTTTCCACCCCAAAAACTTATAAAACAAAACCATGTAAAACGTGGGGCTATGAACTCACCTCAGCAGTGAAGTGAATGAGTAATAATTGAGTAAGTGAAATAATGTAACACCCTCATTTTTACAATATAGCAGTGGAAGCTAATCTGGGGTATTACTTCATGGAAACAACAATTATAATCATAGAAAATAACCCAAAAGAGATGTTTGTTCAAAAGATACGTTATCATTCATTTCAAATAAGAGTTTTACAAAGGCAGGTCCCAAAATCTAGTTACATACAATGTGAATGATAACAAGTTTTAGCTATCTTCGAGTCCATGCCACTCCGTGCCGTATATTGATCAATAA
>BQNB010142035.1:0-16144 GCA_026074375.1 Tanacetum coccineum | reverse complement strand
CTTTTACTCAACTATTTAAATAAATAAACAAATGTGCAACAAAACATAATTCTGGTCCCCCGGAACCGACGGTATAAAACTTTTTATTACGACCTGAACCCACTTGCCTTGTTGCCCAACCTGACCCGCCCATTTTTCATCATCAGTGGTTGATAATCCATTCATGAAGCTCACAAGAAATCTTTAAGCAAGAATAAAACTCAATCAACAGTATTTGCTTCACAAATGTAGTCATACATTTGCATTTTATAGATGTTCCTATATGCCCATTCTCATAACTAAAAGTCTAAAACAGGTTAGTGCGTTTGTGTGCTAAGAGGGTGTTTGTATAAGCTAATTTGTGGTTATAAGCTTGTAATTAGTAAGCAATTTCTGGTATGATAAATAAGCTCATAAGCTCCAGCTGAGTGATTAGATCGGCTTACAATAATAAGTTGATAAAAAGAGCTTACAAGCCTATAAGCCACATAGAAAAGGGCTTATCGAAATCCCCTTAAATAAGCTCATAACCCAAAGCTTATAAGCTTATCAAACACATTAGATTATATTTTCTAAATAAGCTAGCAAGCCCTTATTTTGTGAGCTTCTTTTTATTATAGCTAGCTTATGTAGAAAAAAATAAACCCATTTTCAGTGGCGGAGAGCCGGACACAAAAGGGGAGGGGGGGGGGGATGTCCCCCCCTAGCGAAAAAAATTGTAGTGTAAATTTTCTAAAATATCCGGTTATTTTTGTAATTTGCCCCCCTATCCAATCAATTCGTAGTGTAGTTTCTAAAAACTATCGATCTTTGCCCCCTCGACCGTAACATCCTGGCACCGCCCCTGCCCATTTTAGTATTTCACAAACCCAAGCCAAGAGTATGGGCTTATTTAAAAAGTTCTCATAAGCTCTATTTAAGTGGCTTTTTGGACAGCTGCGCTTATCGGGTTTCATGAGCTGCCTTTTGGTCATTTTACCAGCATAAGCTAAGCCACAGGCTGTTTATTGAAAATAAGCTTAGACAAACTCCCCTAACCGTATACAGACGAGAGAAAAGAATTATTTCAGTAACAATATCCCCAATGACCATGGAGAACTTCTATCACTTATTTTGAATCTAATTACAACCTTTTAGAAGATTATCATTGTCAATCTACTATTCTAATATGTGCACTTCACCTTTGCAATAACAGGTCGGGCCATCGAGGTTCCCAACAAGTACTTTCTTTCATATACTGCCCCAGCTCGCAAGCAAGGGTATACATAATCCTTCACAAATTCTTCCGTCAAATCTTTCACCACCAATTGACAAGCTCCACTGGCCTTAGCCTTTGCTTCAAGACCTTCCAATTCCGAGATCCCCTAAAACACAAAGAATATAAATAACAAGTTTCAAGCCATAATGGGCCAATGGCTCGCAAGTTATTACTGTAGAAAGCAACCAAGATTGATTCAAGTGAAGAAGACCCATCAAGCCTCCTTACATTGAGAACTAAATAAAGTAATTGACTCTCATGCTTTTGTATTGCAACTAGCAAACGAGAGGACATCTTCCACAAAACAGTTGTAAATTCAGTAAAAATGCCCAGCAAGTACCAAATTTTCCAAATGAGTTATATGATATACTGTAGGATACATTAATAGTTGTGAGTTGTTGCGCGAGTAATGTTTTCCTTAGGGTTCATCTATAGATATAGCTGATTCAGTTAAGTAGTTACTCGATTATCTCCCACTGTTACATGTATGCGAATGCTCCTTCATTTTCAGTATATCAACACAAAGTTTTACAAAAATGTTCAGTCAAATATGTTTTTCTTTACACTAATCTTAGCAAATTGCCAAGTGAACAATATAGTTCGCCAGAATAAGTGATTTAAGCAATCCTGTTGAAAAGTAAATGCCAAAACTAACATGGTATATGACAACTTTTGCAATTTATATTTGCTTTTACAGAGCGCTGTGTTCTTTTTGAGCATTAATGTGAGAATTGTTTGTTTGCCATTAAACCCATGTATGATGGTTTAAAAGCCAATCAGTCCAAACAGGAAATGAAATACACTAGAGAACTTACTTGACCAACATCTGCTGTAAAGCAAACAACCTCACAGCCGTAATTTTCCCTGCAGCAATTAGTGGCAAAGTGAGTACCTTGGATGCAGTACAGGGATTAGTAACATAGGTCAAAAGAACACGTCCAGAATAATCAAGTTATTGAAAATAAATATAACTTTAAGCGTGTGAAGCAACAACCATATGCTGAATTTAAAAACTAAAAAACCAAAGTAAGCTCTAGCTGGTAAAAAATCATGAACATGGCAATTCTATGAATCAAATATTAAAAAAATCATAATACGAATTTGTAGGAGTTCACAATTGTTGTAGAATTTAAGGCAATTCCAAAAACAAAACAAAAAAACTTTTTGAATCTGGTATGTGTAACAGATAAAGTATGTAGTATCGTACCTTAACCAAGGAACGATTACTGAGGTATCCAAACCACCACTATAAGCTAGGACAACTTTGTTCAATTTGCCACGAAGACCCTTTCCGTTAGTAGCATTTAAAGCATCAGTTCCCTTATCACTAGCCATCACTGCTTCAATTGCTGTCCATCAACAAAATAAAATAAAGCGCACAGTTTGTGAGCGTGGCACACATGTTAAGTTGCATCCTGATAGTTGATTTATAATTAATATTAGTTTTTTATTGCATGAGCAGGCAATTCCTAAAGAATGGTAAATATGGTAGCGAGTACACACTAGAAAAAACTCAATATTAATCATCATAACAAATCAATTTTTCAAAATAAACCCTTTTAGGCAAATGTGACATTGACAGAGTCAATGTAAGTCTCTCGTCTTTACTCATTACAACAAAAATATTTCTCGATTCACTCTGCTTTTGCCATATTGTTATCAACAATAAGATTAAGTAAAATGTTGTAGTCATGTCACAACGAATACAACATTTCCCTTATCAACAAAGTAAGGCCTTTTTAGTCTATAAATATTTTTACGAAATGATTGGGCTGATTCAAAAGTTTCCTTCTAAATGTGGGAAGATATATTACCCCCAATAAGGTATTACTGTAAAAACGACATCTTTCATTCCTTTCTATCCCATCTCAATAAAACGAAAAACATCACTCCCCTATTTCTATTTCATTAAATCCTAAATCGAGAAGACGAACAATGATGTCATTACTTTCTCTCTATTCAACATTATTCGCCTATAATGATCAGTATCCGAACTCAACACCAACAAATGCAACTTTTAAGAAAATGTGATGATTATTATTACAGTAGTATACCTTTTGTTTTACAGGAGGCCTGAGAAAGAGTCCTTTTCCTGTCATGTTGTTGAACAAATGCAACTCCACTAAACTCACTTGCTTTTGCTCCTAATTTACAACAATCTGTATATTCACATTTAACAAAAAAAAATTATCAACTATCCAAACAAAAGATTATAAATTGAGACAAATAATTGGAACATATTTTACCTCTGTTTGGAACAGGAACAAAGGGGTTTGTTGAGGATGATGATGTTGTGACTCGCATATGAGCCATTGATGGAGGCTTGGTTGTAAACTGTACTGTTGAAATAAAATACAAATAATATTTAAAAAAACCAGTTTTCATTTTTTAACCCATCATTTAATTTTTTTTAAAGCAAACTTAGGCCAAAACATATATCGAAAAATGCTAGAACCACAAACAAACTTACACAAAAATTCTTACAAAATGATGTGTCATATAATTATTGGCATTCTCAAATCTACTTTTGAATTATCTTTCTTATATACATCCACAAATAACATGACACATCATTTTGTAAAAGTTTTTGTGTAGATTTGTTTGTGTTTCTAGCATTTCTCAACATATATTAGTACATCGAACTTGGCAAAGTGAATCATCTAGTACCCTAAACTTTTAAGGGTGCAGAATGGTACCCTGAACTTGACAAAATAGAATTTCTACTACCCTATGCTAATAAACTCAACAATTAATTATTTTTTTTCTTTTTAAAAATTATTTTAGTATAATATTTTGTAATAAATATTTTATAGTAAAACTTTTAGCTAGGCAAATATATTTTTTTCCTAAAATTTAATTATTTTTTATTTTAAAACTTTATACAGTATTTTAATTATTTATTAAAGAATGTATATGTAGCATTGATTTTTAAAATAGTTCTAGCGCGTTACTTTTAATATACTTTCCTATTATATTATTAAATGTTTGTTCAAATAATTTTTAGATCAACTTATAACTAACTATACATAAGGTTTTGTAAATTTTATCAATTTACATAATCATATGAAATAAATATAAATAGTCAAATTGTTATTGTCTTGAAATTATTTGAAACGAACACTTAGGTATATAATACAAATATCTATGTATCAAAAGTAGTGTGATAATTCACTTTCTATAAAGTATTGTTCCATACATAAATTTTCGGCTATATCAATAAAGTCGACCTTGTTAACTGATTCCATGGCATTGTAGGAGAAATTTTTCGTATCACCTACTTTGAAAGTCACGGATTGGTCATCATGTCTTAAGGTCATCTCTTCACCGTGTACATCAATCAAGGCTCTTGCCGTTCTTAAAAATGGTCTTCCTAAAATCAACGGGACTCTAGGGTCGGCATCATAGTCAACTACCACAAAATCGGCTGGAAAGTAGAAGGTTCCTACCTTCACAAAAACATCTTCGGCTATGCCGGTGGGAGTATAGATCGATCGGTCGGCTAACTCGAGTATCATCCTAGTTTTGGTCAGTCTTTGGAGATTAAGCTTTTCAAAGACGGAGAGTGGCATTAGATTGATGCTTGCACCGAGATCGGCCAGGGCCAAGCATTCATCCAACTCTGGGAAATCACACGGTATCAGAAATCGACCCGGGTCTCCTAATTTTTCGGGAAATGTCTTTAGGAGTACGAGAAGATCTTTAAATGTATCAAGTTGGTGAAGCTCCGAGAATCCATGATGTGGACATGCTCGGAGAAGATCTTTGAATCGATCCCAAGCCTCACTAAACGGCTCATCAAATCTTTGTTTGAAATTGGTAATTTCGTTCCGAAGATTTGTCGTTTTAGAAGGTGGGAAAAACTGATTTATGAATTTAGCAACGAGGTTATCCCATGTCTGAATTGACCGAGGGGGCTCTTTCTCAAGCTATATCCGGGCTGCCCCCTCGAGAGAGAAAGGAAAAAGCATCAACTTAATTGATGTGGTAGGGACATTAGGATATCTCAAAGTAGAGGTGATTTTATTGAAGTAACGGATGTGGGCATGTGGGTCCTCTTTGTCATGTCCGAAGAACTGCTTGTTCTGGACAAGAGTTAGCAACCTATGCTTGATCTCAAAATTTTTTGCTGCGATTTCAGGAATAACAATTGCGTCCTCGTATCCCTCGGTGGGAGCCTAGAGCAATTATGTCATAGTTCGATTATCAGCCATCGTATCTTTGGGAGGCTCAACAAGATTCAGAGGAATTTGTTGTTGTTGTCGATGTTGTTGTCGTAGACGACGAGCTTGAGAACGAGTGCGCATGCACTAAAATAGAGAACAAGAAGAGTATTTTTGGTTTTTCTTTTGTTTTTGTATGATAATTATACTAATAAAAGAAAATGAAAAATATTTTTGTACTTTTTATGTTTTTATAAAGAAAATATTCACAGATGTAAACACAAATTATCAAGCGTAACGAAATTCGTTTCAAAGCCTCCCCGGCAACGGCGCCAAAATTTGACTCGCCAAAACTTACTCCTTATAACTTATCTATATATGATATAAATACAACAAGGATCAGAAGTCGCGAGTGCAAGAAAACCGGAAGCAGTATAGAGTGTTCCCGGGTCGTTATGTCCCAACGAGACTGGAATGGAAAATCGAGAGACGATTGATGATTGGTGTTTGAATGTAACAAGGAATGATTTGGGCACTAATACTGATAAAAATAAGCAAAGGCACATAAAAATAGCAAAGATAATAAGCTAGAACAAGAATGAAAGCTAGAAATGGAAAAAAAACACTAAAAACTTTTACACTAAGGCACAAATAAACTCAAATAAACTTAAGACAAATCAAATAAGCTAAACTAATTCTAAATAAGCAAATTCAAAAAGCAATTAAGCTAAATTAAACAAGATAAACACAACAGTACTAACAATAGTACTAACAGCATTAACTACCAGTACTAACTTGAAGTTAGTACTGTTAGCTTAAGTTAGTACTGTTAGCTAACAAAACACAAAGAAACGATAAATAAGCAAACAAGCTAAAACAGAAGTTCACCTAACCTTAATAAGCACTTAGTAATAGGAGTAAGCAACTAGAATAAACCGAAATGACAAATAAGCTAAAAAGCTACAAACTGATACATTATTAAAAATACTTTGAAAGGGAAAATAAGCTTAAATAAGTTTACTCCTAAAAACAGTAAAGGAAAATGGTTTAATCTACTCTAAAAAGCTAAGGAAATCTTAAATAAGCGGAAATAATAAGCTGATAAGCTAAAATGAACCACCAGTACTAACAGTTTTAACTGACAGTACTAACTTGGAGTTAGTACTGCTAGTGTTGAGTTAGTACTGCTACCTTTGAAATCCAAGAAAATGAACTAGCAGTACTAACTTGGAGTTAGTACTGGTAGCTTTAAGTTAGTGCTGTTCCAAAAGTGAACTAGCAGACTAACCTACCATTATGTACAAACTGATGGAAAATACTCTTGAAAGTTTTCAAGAATCATCTTTCTTTTTATATTAATTAAAAACAGATTATCAAGTAATAAATAAAAACACTTATAAGCAACTTTCAATCAAGAATAAGCACTTAAATAAGCTGAAATGGCCTAGCAGTGTTAACTTATAACTAGCGGTATTATCAAATGAATTAACAGTACTAACTAAGAAAGTAATACAAACTATTTTTAAACTAACAACAAAGCAAAATAAGCACTAAAACAGTTCTGCAGAAAATAAGAACAATAAGAAAAAGAGAGACTTACAACACCCTTGCTCAAAACAGGGTCAAACAATGAATCTACAAGCTCTAGCTTGCATAAAACAAGCTAGTGAGAGTCCATAAGCCCATCCAGAACTGGCTTATCATCCATAACATAAGCTGTGGTATATTTGAGAGTGATATTTGTGATTTTCTCTTAACTACTTAACTTTTTTATCTTACTTAATGAAAACAGCTTATAAGTAAGCTGTGGTGAGAGCTTTTTGAACACAAAACAATATGATTAAGAAACTTAACACTGTTATTGTAAATTGACTTAAAAACTTCAAACTTGCATTAATCTTGAAAGTGTTACAAAGATGAAAGTAAAAGCTGTAAATGACTTGAAACAAACTGAAAATAAGCTAAATTATTTTTAAGATTAAAAACTAAAAACTAGATGCCTCAAAGGCTTACAAAAAGCTCTATTTATAGCCGAAGTCTTGGACTTTCAGCTTGTGCTTCTTTGGAGAGCAAAAACGAAGTGTGCTTGTTGTGTGAGGTAAGTCCTAAAGCAAATCCCAGCCTTTAATTTTATTTGTGCTTCTTTGGAGAGCAATCTCAGCCATTGAAGATACTTGGGAAAGGTGAGGGATTGCCAACATGGCTTTTATACAACTGGGATGGGTTAGTAGGGTGGATGAAATGATTTTGGCTAGGGTGTCGAGTGGTTTTGCAGGGAAGAAGGTATGGGAGGACATCCAAGTTGTACCTGGGTTTGTTGGGCGGGAAAGAAGACTTTTTGGGGAAGTAGCAGTTTTGTCCCCTCAAGTTGTATAACTTGAATGTAATCTCTACCCGGTTTGCAATTATAGTCCCTCAACTTGGTATCTTTTGTAATACAACTTGAGGTTTGGCAGTTTAAGCCCCTCAAGTTGTAGTTTCTTCAATTGGCTTGACTTTTGACTTTGTCCTTTCCATTCCGTGCTCGGATTTGTTTGCTTTTGGCTTTCTTTTTGTTCTTTTCTTGAATATCCGTTCCTGCACAATACAAATGCAAACATACAAATACAATGTATTTTTGGTATGTTTTTAGTCATTTAAGTTCGTTTTAAATGGAAAATGGTATGTGTAATTAAGCACATACCAGATGTTATGTATATTGGGCCCTTCATTTTTAATTAACACAAATTTTAAGGATTTAACAAAACAAGTCAAAGTACCCACGCGTTGCTGCGGGGTGGGGTTTTTTTTGTTGGTGTGGTCAGTATGTCTCTTTCATCACATTTCATTGATAAATCATGAGCGAATTTCCTTTTCGTTAGCCTGTTCTTAGTTTTCATTGCTAATGGTTTTGGCTAATAATCAAACACACATAAGGGAATTTCCAATTATGCAGAAGGGTGAATTTAGTTTATGGTAACTAACATAATGGGCATATTTTAAGGCGAAATCATATAAGTGAAAGGCATAAATACAACAGCAAAGGCATAGACAATAAGCGTACCTACGTTATAAGCAACTAATTTTTACATATGAAACCATGTCTTTGATTTAATCTCACAGGCCATCTACATTGAAATAATTTATCTTGAATTTTTAGCATAAAAGTATATACACCTTTCGAACAAAAGTTACTATTACAAAGATAATTCAAATTATGTACTGAGGGTATGTACTTACTTCAATACAGTAAGCATTAGAAGAAGGCAAGGCTTGTCGAAACATCTATTTGTAGTTGGTTTATGGAAACATACAACATTTGTGCAAGCTGTGGCTCAGGTTTATTTACAACTGATCTACTACCAGAAGTCAGTGTGTCCACTGTTGCTGCATTAAAATGAGACAATAAGTAACAATTAAAAGCAGAAGCTTATACAAGAAACATATATGAATTTGCGTACATTTTCAGACCAGAGAATGAATGATTGTAAATAAACACAATTTAAGATTCATTAGTGTGGTCTACAGCTTTGGAAAATTAGTAACAAATAAGGCTCAGATCATGTGCACTAACAAACACTCATCATGGCTGCAATCACACTCTTGGTGTGACTGCCCAGCCAAGATACGGGCGTGGGTAAATTGTGCATAGCAAACAGAGAATTATCATCATCGCCTATAAAAAAAAGGATACACATGTTTTCTACACAGTATCTGCTACAACTGACATGAAACTGTTTCACATCTTGCGACATAAAATTTCAAACGAATACTGTATGGAATAGAGGTGGTGAAAACGTGTTAAGGCTTGTGTCTATGAATACAGAAGCAAAAACAACCACCATTCTTGGTTGTGAGCATATCACATGTCAAGTTACCTCGCCAAGATACTGCCAATCTTGGCTGCAACAATAACCCGAGTCAGGCTACCCGCCAAAATACCGGCGGCAATTGCCTTTCAAACAAACAACCAAATAAGACCATTCCATATGGAGTTTATACAAAGCTGTAGTCAAGTGTGGTTGTATCTACCCTGCAGCGTGCTAAGTTTGCACCGTCATGAATCTAAGTTGCTTAAATTGGCTCAGATTAATTGATGTCGTGTTGCGCTTGTGGAGGTTGCTGAGGCGAGCAATTCTCGCTCTCTGCCATCCTTCTACTTTCCACGACAACACAACATAGTCAAAGGATCATCACAGCCAAGTACAACGCAATCACGACTTATTACCACAGTTTAGAAATATAGTCAACCGTAACTCGGCTCGTCAGAAAGTTGAAAGATTATCAACATTTAAAAATACAAATGCGAACATAGATGCGATACCAAACACCCGCCATGGCTGCAACCACAATATAAGTGCGGCTGCCCCGCCAAGATACAGGCATTATAAATATATTCATTTACCATCTAAAACGCAGTCGTTTTGACTGCAGGCTATTTTTGCCTCAACTGGGCTAATTGCCTTGGCCCAATCCCATGCCGGCTTTTTTTATACTTATGATGAGATACACTCCAGAATCATCTCCTCCATTCTTCACCTCTCAAAATTGCATCCCTTTAAAATTGGGTCAAATTAATTGATGTCGTGGCTGCGCTTGTGGAGGTTGCTGAGGCGAGCAATTCTTGCACTCTGCCATCCTTCCACTTTGCGCGACAACACAACATAGTCAAAGGATCATCACATCCAAGTACGACGCAATCACAATTTATTATCACAGTTTAGTAATATGTTCGATCGCAACCTGGGTCATCAGAAAGTTGAAAGATCATCAACATTTAAAAATAGAAATGCTAACATAGGTGCAATACGAAACACCCGCCATGGCTGCAACCACAATCCAAGTGCGGCTGCCCCGCCAAGATACGGGCCTTATAAATATACTCACTTGTGCTCGAAAACACTGCCATTTGACTACGGCCTTTTTCCTCATTCCATCAAGAATTCGACATCAATTACTTTAAATTCAATAAGTATACATATTTTCAACTGACCTCGCACCATAAGAGGATGCACCCTTGGCCTCATCAATTCTAAACATTCCTCTCCTAAGTGTGTGTCCAATAGGTAAAAATAGTATCCCATGATGTGTTAATTTTCTTATGGTTGTGAAGCTGAAAACAAAGTAAAATGTTGTCAGTCCAGGAAACCAAGCGAAGATATATGGTAAACACTTGATGAAAAAACGCAGATTTATGACAGGGGTGTTTGTTTCGGCTTATATAGCTGCCTTATGGTTTATTTGGTTTTGACCTTCTGTTTTAGCAGCTCACTTTTTGTGGCTGATTTTGAAACTTTGTGGCTTACATAAGTTTATGACATAAAACATACGCAAAATAAGTAGTTATGTCTTTGGAAAATTAGATATGTCTAGAACATAAGCTATTCTGAAACCCACACGCACCAACAAATTGCAATTTGTAACTTGTTAGTACAAAATTCGTGTTGGGCTTGGTAGCGTGTCAAGTCTCTTATCGGGTCGGGCCTTCAAGCGACTTGGATACTGGATCTTGTACTAGAGCAAGAGAAGTGATGATTTTCTGTACAATTAAAAGTAAACCGTTAGCCTTACCGTGGGGACAGACCCCACGATTAGACTCCAGCGTGAGAGTAAGTATTCATTGTCAGAGTATGTGTCGGATAGAATAAGAATAATTGTGTACCTTTTGGGATGTATTGTGACCCCTATTTATAGGTGTCTAGTACTAGGGTTTCCTATTATTTTTGTTGCTTTAGTAGTGACCGGAGTGGGTCCCTTGTCGGGCAAGAGTCCGCGACAATCGTGTTGAACGGACGCAGATGTTCTGCGGACGGATCGTCTATAAGTGGATCCGCGGACGGATCGTCTACAAGTGGATCCGCGGACGGATCGCTAGGTTCGGGGCCGAAGCCCACGCGAGATTGGGCTTTACCATGGCCTGTTATTGACAGGTTTAGCCATAAAGCCCAAGTGATAATGTGGCCCAAGCCCAGAGGCTTGGTATACCCATTATACGTCATCAAGTCCCCCAGTCTAGTACGATATTGCCCGTGGGTTATTTCCTGCGTGCGGTGATCAATGCTAGACTTCTACTTTATTACCTCCTTGCGTTTTGTTTTTGTGTTGTACGTCTTCTGAGTTGGTGACGCTTCAATTACGTGGAGCGTTGCTGTCCTTTTACCTTCTGACTTGTGACAGCTTTTCACCAGTTTCCATGCGCTTTTCTATCGTCGATTAGGCAAGTGGCACACACGTGGCATCATCCGAGTATCGGTAGGAGTAACTATCCCAAGGTATAAATACCCCTTGTTTTTACTGTTTTTTCTCTTCTCGAAATCTTTCCACCTTCATTGTTAATTTCTTAGCTTTTACCTCTTACTCCTCATGCGTCACTTTCCTCGTTTTCAGTTTTTTGAGATTCAGGTTAGCATTTATCTCGGTTTTTCTTTAAAATGGCTAATAAACATTCTATTATGACCCGAGAAATGGTAGAGAGCTTTTGCAATAGTTATTATATTCCTGATGAAGTTCACCCTACTGCACCGGGGCGGGATAGGACTATCACCCAATTTCCTGAGGGTAAAGTGGGTGTCTATAGTAGGTTATTTGATTATTGTGGCTATAGGATTCCTCTTACCAAGTTTTTTATATCCGTCCTCAAATATTTCCGTATACATATTTCTTAATTATCCCCCTTTGGTGCCGCTCGTATATCTCACTTTGAGGTTTTGACGCGCGTACTTGATCTTGGCCCATCGGTGGCTATTTTTCGTGCATTTTATACGCGTATGTATAGTGACGGATTGTTTTCGTTTGCGAAACGTTCCTTATCGGCTCCTTCTTGTCTCTCGAAGCCTCCGGATTCTATTAAAAACTAGGCGGACCATTTTTTCTGGGTTGATTCCCGAGTGTTTCCTATCTCCGTTCCTTTGTATATTGGGGGCGTGTTGGAGAAGGATCCGGCTCCCCATCTTACTGCTCGTCAAGAACAAGCTGTTCAGGTCCTTTCTTCTAACAAAGCTCCCTTCCGACGGTATCCAGAATGCTTTTTAGCTCTTGTGGGTTTAAGTCCTTACTATTCGTTTGGTGAAAATACTTATCCAGCTTTTGAGGGGCCTGATAGAATGGGTGGGTGAAAGTACTTAGCCTTTGTGGGAATGTTTTTTTATATATATTTTTTGTGTGAGGTGTTTAGTCTTTTGGTATTTATTTTGCAGATATGGCGTTGCTTGACTATATCAGGACCGCTGACCCTCGGAAGGTACAAGCGGTAGAAGTTCAAAAAGGGGAGGAGCAGGTGACGTTGTTTGATAGTATAAAGCATTGCTTCGTTTCCCTAAATGCTCCAACAGACCCGGGATGTGATGTGACTGTAGCTGAGGAAGATGTTACTCAGAGGCAGCCGGAGAAGGCCAAGAGAAAGAAGTTGCTAAAGCGAAGCGACCCTCTTCCTGCTAAAAGATTGAGGACAGATCATCCTAGCCTAGCTTCTGGGACAGGTGGGAAGTCGCTTGCTAGTCTGAGGCAGTCCCTCCCGGAAGGCTCCCTTATATTAGGGGCTTCTTCTCCAACGGACATCCCCACCTATGTTACCGTGCCGAGGTATATTCGTGCTTGCCATTTTTCTTTGATTTTTTCTGTACCTGTACTTAACATTATTCTTTTTTGCTAGTTCCTGCGCTGCGGATGCCCCCGTGTACACTGCTGCTGATACTGTGACTTCTAGCCGGGGCAAGACGCTTGTTTTACCCACGTCGGGCGTGGGCGGGTCTTCCCAGCCGGAGACGTCGGAGGAGTCGACTGACTCGTTCTATGAGACGGCCGTCTTGAACTCTGAAGATGCCAAGCGTTGGTATATTCCTCGCTGGAACATAACCAACGACTCTCTGCTAGATGACGGCTTTTCTTGTCGAACGTTGGTTGATCGCGTCGCTCCCCCCGGCTTTTTCTCCACACTCCGCAATATGGATTATGATCAATTGTTTGCGGAGTTTAATGTGGGAGCGGCGCGACAGATATGTCTTGGGTCGGAGGTGAGGTCCCGTGCTGAACATGAGCTGGAGCTTAAAGAGAAGCTTCGAGGTAAGTACGATGCACGGGGTGTGCTTCTTAGTGAGAAAGATGCTGAGATTGCCAGGTTGAAATCTTTGTTGAGAGAGAAGGAGACGGAGGCCGCGGAGGTCCTTCGTCTCCGTGACCAGGTGTCTGTTTTGGCTGCGGAGAAATCTTCTTTAAGTGCGGAGGTGTCGGCTCTCAAGGGTGACGTTTCACAGAAGGACACTGTCATCTCCCTTCTTGATTCCCGTGCTTCGCATCTCAAGTCCTCCCTTGATGATTCTCAAGCTGCTTGTGATGAAGCCAAGAGCTTGATTTCTTCCTTGTCCTCCGAGAAAGACGGACTTGTCTCTGAGGTATGTCTTTTACAGGGTTTTTATTTTTCCTCCCGTATCTGTCTTTTTTCTTTTTGTTTACTCCTTATTTTTGCAGGTTTCTATTCTTCGTTCCTCTTTTCGTGATTTTAAGGATAAGATGGAAGCCCAGCAGGAAAAACAAGCTCAGGAGTTGTACAATCGTGTAGCCGAACTTGAAGCACACGTAATGGATGTGTCCGGTCGTCTGGAGGGGGAATTTTACCCTGCTTACCTGACTGCTCTAGCTGGACGAAGATGGCTGCTGACCCACGGGATGGAACTTGCTATGGTTAAATGTTTGAAATCCCCCGAGTACCAAGGAATTTTGGGTCATGCTTTAGGCCGCGCCGTGGATTATGGTATGCAAGAGGGTTTAGTGGCCGGACATGAACATGGGATTGCTGGAACTCCTCTTTCCGCCGTTGTGGCATACGATCCTGAGACTGCCAAGAACAACTATTTTGATGCGGTAGGAGCTCTTGAAGAAGCGGATTTTCCCTTGATTCATTTGTTGAAGTCCAAGAAAGATGCCGGGATGGATGAGGTCTTAGATTGTTTTTTACTGGACGGACCGTTGGCAAATCTCCCTGAAGCTGCTTATCTTCAGCCGTGCCTCGAGCAACTCTCCGTCCCAATCTATTATGCCGATGTGAATGCTGTTGTTGGGGAAACCTCTTTATCCTTTGCGCTTCTCAATGTTCACAACCGTGCCGAGGGTGCGAGGAAGCACGCCGCAGCTCTTCGTCGGTTAATGGTGGATATAGTTTCTCATCCTTTGTCCTCTCAGAATTTGTTGGGTGAAGCTAGCACATCTGCAGTCGCTTTTTCCCAATTAGACGAGGAGGCAATGGACGCTGTTTTATGATTGTATTCGCTCTTATTCCGTGGTTATATGTAACCTTGCAGCCTTTTTTGTAATTAGAATACTATGGTGACTTATAGTTTGTCTTCTTGTGGTGCATACCGCGGCCGTATGTGGCCCTTTTGTTGCGGTACTTTTCATGTAACCGGCTTTACAACACTTGTTTAGGTATATCCGTTGTATATAAATGTTGTTGCTATCTTTTTATATCATGTGCGATATCTTTATTAGGATAGTCTTGTGAATATTTGTGGGTTATTCTCCCGGCGCCGGGCTTGCAATACCTCTTACGCGCCTGAGCTAATTTTGAGGTTGCTCAACCTTTATTATACGGGATAATATTTTTGTGGAGCATGGCTCCTTGCATGCATGCTTTAACAATTAAAATAACTTTGCAAAGTAAAGATAATTTAAAATTTAAAACTTGTGAGGGTAGCTAATCCCCACTTTTCATTGAAATTCAAAATATTACAAGATGCGAATAAATACAGATATTGCCCTCCGGAGCATCATGTGCTGGGCGAATTCTTACATTTCATGTATATAACATTTTTTGAGATTACAAATGTTCCATGTCTTCGGCATGTCATTTCCTTGGCGGTCTTTGAGTTTGTAAGCTCCCTTTCTAAGCGACTCTTTAACTTCATATGGTCCCTCCCACTTGGGTCCAAGTTTACCTTCGTCCTTGGCATGACTTGCTTCATTGCTGCGGTAGACCATATCGCCCGGCTTGAAACTTGTTCTGCGGACTCTTGAGTTGTAATATTTTTCCATCTTTTTCTTGCTTTTTGCCTCTTGTATCGCTGCTTGCTCCCTTCTTTCTTCTATGAGGTCCAAGTTGATTGCCAGAGCTTCGTTGTTTTTAGCTTGATCTATCTCTGCGGTGCGAAGTGTTGGCATGCCTATTTCTGTCGGGATGACGGCTTCCGTGCCGTATGTCAATGAGAAAGGTGTTTCCCCGTTACTTGACTTGATCATTGTACGGTGAGCCCATAGGACATGCGGAAGTTCTTCTATCCAATCCCTGCTTTTTTCCTCAAGCCTTGCTTTTATTCCTTCTCCTAAGCTTCTATTTGCTCTTTCAACTAGACCATTTGCTTGCGGGTGTTTCACAGAGGCGAAGCATTGGCGGATGCACAGTTTCTCACACCAATCTTTGAATGGATTGTCACGGAACTGCTTTCCATTGTCTGATATGATCTCCCCCGGTAGTCCAAATCTGCACACAATGTTGTCCCATACAAATTTCTTCACTTGACTACCGGTGATTGTTGCGACGGCCTTTGCTTTAATCCATTTAGTGAAGTAATCGATAGCAACAATTAAGAATTTGACTTTACCCGGTCCTTCCGGGAAAGGTCCGGCTATGTCTATCCCCTACTTATAAAACGGCCATGGAGACATGATGGGGGTCAAGTTCTGCTGCGGATTTCTTGGGACCTATGCAGTTATCTCGGTCAGATTTCGAATATCGTTCAAGGACCGAGATTTGAAATATCGGTTATCGCGGTGAGAT